>JBAGKO010139618.1:0-21426 GCA_037177275.1 Acacia concinna | reverse complement strand
TTGTTGTGAGATATTTCAGTCCTCTATAGACTAAGGCCCTCTACTCATCCGGGGTGGCTCATTTGGGCCCTGAAAAATATCAGGGTACGACCCTTGGTCTACCTGAAAAACACCTTTTTCGCCGAATACCCCCTTTTTTGGTCTATAAAAATTCTGGGATGTTACAACTTGGATGTGTATATGCTTGGATATATATGTATATCTTTTTGAAAAGCTTGGATGTATATGTTTCTAATCTAATGTTGAAATGAATATAAGTTTATAGTTATGCATTCGGCAATATGATTAGTTTTCTAATGTATTTGTTTTCAATTGATGTTTGGAAATTTGTCTGAAAAATGTTTCTTAAGTTTTGTCATCATCAAAAAGGGGGAGAATGTTGGAACCCTTGTTTTGATGATAACAAACGCTAAGAAAGAAGCCTTGTTGGAACCCTTGTTTTAAAACCACAGACAGATCACTCGAGTGATATCACTTAAGTGATACTCTCTAGAGATTCTATTAATACTTTGTTATCAGTTAAAAGGAGTTTTTTCAAAATAAGAATTATTATTTCACCTGGTGAAGACTAATCTTTTTCTAACTAATGCATTAAAATTTTGATTCAAAGTGCGGATGGCATCTTCTTTTTAAAACAAATCACTCGAGTGATATGCATTATTTCCCATAACTCACAATTCACCTAAGTGATTTTGAAAGTGATCAAATTAGATCACTCGAGTGATGTGCCAATTTGATATCACTCGCAGTGCACCCAAGTGATTTTGGAAATGATCAGGATGGATCACTCGAGTGATTTCCTAATTAAGTATCACTCGCAAACCACCTAAGTTGTTTTGGTAGATCATTGATCACTCGAGCGATCTTGTATTTACTTTCTATATTGTATTGTGAAATATGTGTGATGATCATCTTTAAAAGCTTCAATGATAAGAATCAATTAAATTGTTTTGAATAAGTTTAAAATGCCTATTATTTGGTCATAATATTAGCTCTATCCTTATAGAGTGCTTATTCTTGGTAGATGGTTAATGCTCTATTTTACAAAAGATGATTCACATGAGTGATCACTCGAGTGATCATCATAATCACTCGAGTGATGTCACCTCAGTAAAATAGAGTATGGTCTCTTAATGTTCAAAATCAATTTAAGATACATGTTATGTTGATCATTTCTTCTCTTAGCATCCTAACATCTCTTTGTATAAGTGTTTGAACTTATTACAGATATAAAGTCAAGGATTAAATCTCTAAGGGTTAGAAATGGATTTCATGTTAGACGCATTAAATGCTCCAATGACCAAAATTCAAAAACTCTCTTTCTATTCCAATGGCTAAATTCTAAGAGAAGAAGAGTTATGACATTCTCAATAGCGATAAAGGATGGACTAAAAGCTCAATGGAAACAACAATTGTCATCTACTTCACTCATGTTATAAATATCAAACGCATTGAAGACGATGGGAGAGATCATGAATTGTAAACATTTACTGTTTCATTAAGTTGCCAAAGTATAAACGCTATTCAAGTGAGATAGAAGTGGTTTAGTGATTAGATATATACTCTTATAAGAAGAGCATTAATTATTCTACTTGTCTCTTTGAGAAATCTCAAGGTAGTGGGACTTTGAGTTGGGCATTTATTACAAAGTGTAAGGGGAAGAGAAAGTTTCCTCATCATAGTATAAGTGTATTGTGGTGCCAAGAGCCTAGTTAATCTTGGAAGATAGTGCAAATACTCGGAGGTGATTCTAAGGACTAGATGTAAGTCAAGAGTTTGGGCCGAACCAGTATAAATTTCTTTTGTCTTTATCTGGTTACATATTTCTACATCTTGTTCTCTTACTTGACAAATCAACAATTTTAATAACACCCAATTCATCCCCTATTGGGTGATAGGCTTGCACTAACGGAACTGTTCATACCATGATAATTAGACAACAAGTTCAACATAAAAAATAGAATGGTGTACCTTAAAATAAAAGCATCTGGGAGTATCAAACACAAAGTTTCATTAATCCAGACATCTAGTGGCTAGGAGGTATTAGTAGTTAATGGACAACAAAAATAAGGTTTTCTTCTGATCTGATTTGTAAAATCTTATTAATCATTCCCTCTTCTACTTCTTCCATTTTGACTATTGCTTCTTTTTAAATTTCAACCTCTTTAAGGATGAAACACATAACTGTAGGAATAACCGTACTATAAGGGGGAATCTAGGGAACATCCCAAAAAAATACCAAGGAAATGGTAAAAAGACAATTCATTGCAGTGAAATATGAAAATCCCATATCAATCCTTAATAAAAATCTGAAATTTTTGTAATCATGAAAATTTTGTGAAATTACATAAATACCCCTAGATTTTCACAATAAAAGTATCTATATTCAGAGCAAGAGTATTTGAGTATTTATATTAACACCTCCAGAGGCATTTAGATAATATATATTCAAGCTGTGAATATAGATACTTTTGGTTGTGAAAATATAGGCGCGTTTACATAATTTCACAAAAGTTTCAAGATTTCAAGATTTCAAGAATTCAAGATCTTACTAAGGACTGACATGGGATTTTCATATTTCACCACACTAAATTGTCTTTTGACCATTTCCTTAGCGTTTTTCTAGAATTTTCCCAAAAATCTATGTGGATTAGTCACAGGAGGAAAAAAAACTCAAATTAAAAACTCATAAAACTTATTTGATAGAGGCATGTGCTAATAATGTGTTATAAATAAAAGGGAGAGAGATAAAATAAAAGAGTAAGAGAGAAAACTCTCATTAACTGTAAAGGGGGTGTCTAGTACATAACACATCCCTTCTAGAAGATATTTTGAAGAATTAGTTGTAGCTCGACAATATTAAAGGACACATTCATACAATATAAATAGGGTTAACTAAAACTAGAATTAACACATGGTCCAATTACAAACAAACAAGTACCTTTTTAGAAGAATATAATCCATAGCCTCGACCATGAATGACTAATGTTGATTAAAATATGCCTAGATCAGTATTTACAAGTATTTAACTACATGTTGCTTTATCTAGAGACATAGTATGTGTGGAATCAGGATTTTGATTCTTCATGTTGGTAACAAACTAAATAATGATAATGTAGTATACAGAGATATTTAGTTAACAACATATGGGGTGTGGTGCCTCGTACCTTCCTATACATGCGAGTTGTTATTGATATGAAGCCTTTATTGACTAGTTTATGGATGGAACAACTTGAGAAAGATCATGTGCATATTAAAGTCAGATATGAGAGTTTACAGAATTTGTATTATACATATGGTATACTAGATCATGATCTGAGTGGTTTTGCTTTCAAACATGAGAGAAATGTATTAGGGGGACTAGAATATGACAATTGATTATGAGTGTAAGCTGCAAGAAGAATCGACGACACTGTTGTAGTAACTAAGGATGATTGGGAGGAAGTGGATTTAAAAAGGGAAGCATAATGATTATAAGAAGGGGGATTAATAGTTGAAGAGGCACCCGTCTTGCATAAGGAGTATGTGATTGGTAAAAAACCTTATGAAGAATGAGGGAAGTGGCAGTAGTAAGGAAGATGAGTGTATAAATGATGTTAAGGAGGTGATAGTATATGGGATTGGGAAATCAAAAGGAGTGTGAAAATGAATAGGGCAATTTAATTGAAAGCTATATGGAAGAAAGTTGTTTGATGAATGATGGGAGTATGTCCCCTATATCGTGACGAGAATGAAGAGGGAGGGTTTGAAATGTGCAATGTTGGAGGAAAATGAGTGGCATGATATGAATAGAAGAAGGTTGGAAATTAGTGGAGAAGAGAGGGTTAGGGGTTCCCTTGACAGTGAAAAGATAATGTATATAAGGGAAAAAAATCCTCACACTGAATAGAAGAAGGTTGAAGAGGGTGTGGGATTGAGTATAGGTTGAAGGTGGATAATTTTGGAAATCTTTTAAAAATGAAAAATGGTATATGAAAATATGATAAGGTTTGGGAATTGATTGTGCATAGGGAAGGGATTAGGCACCCCCTACAACACCCTTTATAAAAATTATTACCCTAAGTTAAATATTAACTTAGGAAATAGTCTACGAAAACAAGATAAGGTTTGAGAGTCAATTATACATGCAAGAAGTGTTACGCACCCCCATAGCACTCATTCATAAGAATGGTTACCAAAGTTAATTATTTAAAAATAAGAATGACTTTTTCAATTTTCTAATTACCTTAAAAAAGAAAAGAAACTAAGAAAATATTTACAAAGAAAATAGGAAAAATAATAAAATGGAAAATCATTTATTTACATAGTTGAACTTGGCCGAGGAACAGGGCTTAAGGCCTACATACCCTTTAGAAAGATCAAATCCCACATAGTTTCGGGTAGAAACGTGTGTCACTAGTTTGGTGTTTTTTAGAAATTTTTTATTTAATTTATTGGAGAAAAATATTTGTGTTTGGTTAATATTTTGTATCTTTTCAAGAAAAGGCAATTCCTTTATTTTCTTGCATGAAAAACATTTTTGGATTAACCTTTCTAAGGATGTTTTCATAACCACTCTCAGAAGAATAACCAAATTTATGCTTGATGAGGTTCTAAAACCCTCACACGACATAAATCCCTTTTGGAATCAAATTATTTTATTTTGAGAAAAGAACCTCTTTTGTTTTTTATTTTAAAACTTTTTTTGCAAGAAACAAACAAGAATTCATCAAAACATCAAAGACAAGCAAGAACATGATCATCATATTAATAAGGAGGTCTGGGATAAGACCAAGTCTCACATTCTTGAAAGTCATAAAATAATTTCAAGAAGTGATGAGCACATACTTTTTATCTTTGTAACCACAATAAAGAAAGAGCTCAGGGACAAAATAAAGCATAAACAAAAGGATGAGGGACTAAACAATTAAGCATCAATCACAAAGACAACAATTAAGCACTCAACTACATCAACAATAAACTAATCTCAACAGACCACACATGTCAATAGAGTTTAGCAAAACAATTGCTAGGTATGTATGCATTTGAGGATTTATTAGTAGGGCACATGAGAACAAAATTTAAGAAGGAAGAAAAACATAATGGAAGAGGGAGGAACAAAATATTCAAATATGAATCATATTGGATTCCCCTCTAGTTGTTGGTGTCAAGTTTTATATATGTGACAACAACCAACATAGCTTTTCTTTGGGTGTGTAAGGGAGACATGGTAATGAATTTCATTCTATCTCAAGCACCTCTTCCCATCCCTAAACCATTGTTGTCATGAAAATAAATTGAGTAAAAGAAAAATCTCTACCTTCTCACTTGCCTCATTACTCGCAAAATTTGTTGTGTGTTTTGCCTTCTTTTGTTTTTTTCCTTTAAATAAGCATCACCCTTCATAAATCATTTTTTTTACTTTTTTTTATTTTCTTCCTTTGATGATGATGATTGTTAATTTAGACTCTAATATCATCATCAATGAGAGGAATTAATTTTTTATTTTTATGTTTCCCCTTAATGATGATAGTTAACTTAGGCCTTAAACATCTTTAGTGAGAAGGTATTTTTATTTTTGTTTAATTTTTTTAAGTCTTTTATTTTTCTCTTTAATGGTGATGATTGCCTATTTGGTCCCCAAATATCATCAATGAGAGGATTTTTTTCCCTTTTAATGATGATTGTCAACTTGGACTCCAAGCATCATCAATGGGGGTTTTATTGTGTAAGGATCAAGATGAGTTTTGCTTTTTACTTATTTTTATTACTTTTCAAGTAGGGCTCAGACAAAATGGGGTATTAACAATATTGTTGCCTTTTTTTGTTTTTAGGAAGGTTGCCAATTTGGAATTAATGGAAAGAGGGAGACTTAGGACCTAAGAAAAAGAAGTAGCACAACTTGAAAGGCAAGGATTCTTATAAAAGGAGGCAACTGCATATGCTTAGGAGAGGAGAGGGGATTATCATCATTACATAGAACCCAAGTAACAAGCAAGAACCAAATGAGTGAGGTCAAAAGAAACTCCTTTGTTGTCTCTATTTTTGCTCAGCAGTGTTAAATATCTTGTCTTCCTCTTTTTCTTATTGGTTTTTAATCATAAATAAAGTCATACTTGGCTAGTTTGTTGTAGAACCTAGAGTAACTATGAACTTATAAGTAAATTAGACTTTGTTTTCACTTGTTAGTTATCATTTAATGTTAATTTTGGTTACTTAATATTATTTATTTATTATCTACTTAATGATTGATCACCAGTAAGTATGAGTTTAATTTGGGGAATATAAATTGGCCTTAGGAGAGAGATTTTAATTGGACCATTGGATTGGGTCATATGGGATTATAATTTATTATAATTTGTCAATAGGATAAGAATATACATGTTGGACCCATATAATCATATTAGACTAAAATTGAATTATTATTGCCTTTTGGGTAACTATGTTAGGATAACAACATTAACTTGAGAAAGGGATATAAGTGATCAAGAGATAGTTATATATATATGGTCTAGATTAAGAAAATTGACCTTGAAACTAATTAATTAAGTGAAAACAAGGTTTATGAAGCTAATAAGAGGTTCGTGACTTTAGATTGCTTGTTTAATATTTGTGGTCACTAGTTTGTTTAATATGATTTTTAGTTTATTTTCACCTATTTGAATTCGATTTGAGTTGTTCAACTTATACAAAAGTGCTCTAATTCATGGTGGGAACAATACTTACGCATCATTTTATTACCTGATACAACCCATGCAATTGTGGAATCTTTAGCCATAAAATTTTACTTTATTAAGTTTTTGATGTTGTTGTTGGAGATTTGTGTGTCTGCATTGTTTGGTTTAATTTGATTGAACATTAGTAGTTTAACATTGGGTTTGTAAATATCTTTGTCAATTTTCCTGTTTGTTTTCTTTAAAAAAATATGGTTTTCACTTGGCAACTAACTTGTTGGAATATTGAGAAAGAAGTGAATTCATTATCTTCAACACAAGATGGTTTGATTGCTTTATTAAACTCTTTGAATGAATATAGGCAATATAATATAAGCATACATGATGGTTATATTCCATATGTTGATTCTTCTCAATATGTTTTCATGTCTTGTGTCTATTGTGGAGAGGAGAATAGAAGGCAAGAAGAAGGATGGAGATGTTTAGTGGTGATGGTGCGTACTTTAGCGATCATTCAATATCCTCGATATATGAAGTCAATGTCTTGAAGGTGGTGAGGTTGGAAGAAGATCAATGATTCATGATGATGAAGTGCAATGATGATGGTAATGCTTCCTTTTTTCTATCATCGATGTTGTCTTCACTCTTTCCTCCTTACTCCATCACTATCATTGGAAATTCCTGGCTACCTCTACTATCTTCACCAAATTGTTTTCCTTTTAAGACTTGTTGATTGTTGAATGTAGAAAAAGGAGACCCAATACATGTTGCTTCAGTGCTCAGTCTATCATTAGGTGAGATTGCCAAGGCAAGGAGAAACAATAGTTGAGGGTATTTTTAATTGAGGGATAATTGATTTATCCACCAACTAATGGATATAAGACTACACTGCACTATTATCCATCATATTAAAGGATTCACAATAAACTAATATCCATTGTATAAAGCATGTGAAGTATAGAAATGTCACCTTTCAAGTTTCAATTTTCTTCTTATCATGTGTTAGTCGTAGCTCTTCATCCAATGAGATTAATTTTTACTTATATTTTATCTTTTAAATTTTATTGAGTAAATATTTGGGGGAAAAACTACTTTTTTTCCCACATGTCGTATGAGGAAGATTGGTAATGGAAAATCTACATCCTTTTGGTTTGATAACTGGTCTAAATTAAATATCTCGCTAATTGACCTAGTGCTAGGATGGGAAGGGATGGTGGATAGAAATGAAAAAGCGGTTGATTATGTTAACTCTTAGAGTGGATGGGACCTTTTCAAACTTTGAGGTGGTTCCAACCTCATATCATCAATCATATTATGTGTGCATACCCTCTTAGTGATGAGAGAGGAGTAGATAAGTTTATATGGAAGCCTTCTAATGATGGTTGTTTTTCTGTTAGATATGCCTATCATTTTCTTTTTATAGGTACTCATAATGGAGATGAGAACTTGTGGAAGACATTATGGAGATGGACAGCCTCGGAGAAGATCAAGTCATTCATGTGGCTTTTCTCACATGGTCGAGCACACATAGTAAAACTTAGAGAGCAAATAGGATTGGGTACATAATCACTTTGTCCCTTTAGGTGTGGTAGGGAAGAAGACTCTGTGCATCTATTGAGAGACTGTCAGAATAATGAAGAAAGATGGAAGGCACTTATGGATTCCTCATCTTGGCACAATTTCACAAGTAAATAAGGAGCAAACTGGGTACTTTGGAATTTGAAGCATGAAGCAGATAAGAACTTTACCAAGAAGGTTAAGTGGAATATTCTTTTTAGCTACATATGTTGAGATATATGGGTAGCAAGATGGAGGAAGGTTTTTGAGGAAGCAAACCTGAGGCTAGTCAAGGATGCCTATTCTAGCTTACTAAGAGCATTCTAAGACTAGGAATTGCTATAATCTTGCAAGTTCTATAGTGGAAGCTAAATGGAGATGTAGAAGTAGAACCAAACTAGGGACAACTACATCAAACTAGAAGTGGATGGTTCAGTTTTGGAAAATGGTAATATAGCATGTGGAGGAGTGATATAGGGTCCAGGATACACATGGAGGCAAGGATTTATATACAAGCTAACCAATATAGCGCTAGTGATTACGGAATTATTGGGAATCATACATGGTCTAAATTTGTGCTGGGTGAATATTTTCAAAGAGGTTGAAGTAGCGTCTGGCTCCATTGAAGTGATTAACCTGGTTATGAGAGGTTGTGATGATCATCACGTATACATGGATCTTATAGATGATGCTTGACTGATGTTATGCAGATAATGGGAGGTCGCTATTCAGTTCATTCCAATAGAAAGGAACATTATGGCAGATCACCTTGTAAGGAGGGCTCATAGTTTAGATCGGAATTTTTCATTAGTTTATCATCCCCCAATTGTCACATATCAAGAAGAGGATGGAAGTAGAATATTGTAATTTTACTAGTTGAGCTTTTGCATATGTCTATGTAAACTTGTTGTATCCAGTTGTATTTTTTAAAAAAAGAAGGTTGGCAAAAAAAAGAAGAAGAAGAAGAAGAAGAGCAATTCATATTCAAAATATCTTTAACAAATTTATAAAATATAATTTTTATAAGATTATTATTAATTTATTCTTCATATTTATATTTATTATCTAAAATTTGTTTATATTGATATTATTCTTTTCATCAATTTGAATAAATTATATTTACATTATTATATATAGGGAAAGTTCTAGGTAAATACCTTTTGAAATTCATAAACCTAAAAAAGGCTGTTATTATTTGAAAAACCCAAAATGGTCTAAAAGGTGGAATTTGAGTTTTGGAAATTATAACACAAAGACCAAAATGCCCTTATAAGCTGCCAATGATAAAGACAAAATGGTACTATGTTGACTAACAACTGACAACTAACAATAGATGAGAGAGAAAAACGTATTGGTGGTGATGCTGTCAAAGGAGGTTAAAATTTGTTGGTAATTGCGATACTAAAATAGTCAAACCCATTACTAGTTTTATTAATCACAAAACATTATGATATATATATGGTAATTATGTTAATGGAATTACTAATGTTAATAATTCTATTATGGTTACAGCGAATACCATTATAGTTTTGATTAATACCAATGGTAACTGATCAGTTTAACAATTGACTTTATGAAATATATATATATATATATGGTTATTTTCTTCACAAGAGACTTTAACAATTGTAATTATGTTTGGATTTTATTTATTAAAAGTACTTATGAAAATATAATTACAAAAAAAGGCATGAATTTTATAAAGTTATATTCAACAAAGAAAATAAATGAAAGAGAATAAAAATAGGATAAAACTTTATGTCAAGGTGCATGTCCAAATGAAAGTAAAATTATACATGTCAGGGTATATTTTGAATGACATCATTATTATGGAGTTTAATATCAAAATAGAAAAAAATAAACTGATAAATATTGACAGCTAATATTTTTTTGCTACGATTGCACCAAATTTTATAATCAAGTTTTTTTAATACTATGAAAAAAGTTTATTTCTTAAATAAAGCTGTTTATATTTTCATGATTATATTTAATAAGAAAGATAATTCAATATATAATAATTAGCGAGAATTTCAGTGAGGGATCACAAATGAGAATTAATTTCAGATTCCCCTAAAACTTTCTGAGATCTCATTTAAGGACCAAATACCAAATTGAAGTTAATTTTTCATAGTGAAATGACCAAATTGCCTTTGTCTTTTTTAAAATTAAATATTTAATTTTTTCTGCCACATCCGGTGGGCCCTACGCCAGAGCTACCGCTAGACGCTAGAGCTCCACTGTTGGCCCCCATTTGGTGGTTGACTTCAGATGGAGACCTCCGACGTGGGGCTCAACGAAGGTGGCCAGAAAAAAAAAATCATTTCTAGCTCGAACCCCCTCTCCCTAAACATAGAGAGGAAGCTAGGCTAGACTACTGATAACTCTATATTATTAGATAAAGTTAGGATATATTTTAAGATATTTTGGAGTTATCTATAATAAATTAAAGAGATTTGAGTCAGATTTAGATAAGATAACAATCTTAAGCATAATTTAAAGGATTATATTCTAAATATCAAAAATTGGGATAAGAAATCATAATCTTAATAATAAAAATAATCTTGATAAAAATAATCATAACAATAATATCATATTTTTAAATAAGATAAAAGGGAAACAATTTTAGGTATTATTATTATTATTATTATTATTATTATTATTATTATTACCTATCTCCTATTATATTATTATTATTATATGCATTTTTTTTTTGGGAAGTTATTGATCAGATATTACAAGACGCAACATCAATTCATCAGTTTCACGGGATATCAATAGATAAAAACAAAATCTATCAAAATAGAAAAAGAAAAGCGTACAGGAAGATGATAAAAAGACGCAAGATTGAGGCAGCAATATAAATATATTGGAACGCAACATCAAAAAGAAGCATACGGAGAAAAAAAAAGGGAATAGAATCAGAACACTGAAAAGTGAGAAAAGAGAAGCAAGTCAAAGATCTGGACGAGATTAATTCTTCTTCTTCTTTGAGCGCGAGAGTAATTGTAGAGGAGAAAGATTCAGATCTGAAAATCAGAGAAGATCTTGATCTTATTCTTTGGTTGTATTCTCTTATTATTAGTTATTCTTGGTTCATTGTCATGGGTTCTGAATCTAAATTTAATTTCTTTAATTTTGGTTTGATCATGAACATGAGTAGCTAAATTTATTATTCTAGGACTATTTGAACCCTTATATGGATTGAATATTTTATTTTCCTTTTTTTTATTTATAAATAATTTCTTTTATGTTGATTTTACTCTGATCCTAATGCTTCTTATTAATTGGCCACTAATAAGATAGATTAGTTTATTTGATTGATGCTCGAGAGAGATAAATTGAATATAGAACTTGGGTTTAATCGTGTGAGAATTTGAAGTTTGATGATGAATGGATAATTTTGTTGCCAAGATAGAGATATACTTGTCGACCTCGCATAGCCAAAAAAGGATTTGTTTAGAAATTAGGATTTAATTAATTTATTGAGAGATTAATATATTAATTAAATTAAACACCTATTTGGAGACTTGAGAGAGCACTTTTAGGTTAGCATAATTGATCTTAGGAAGTAAATCAAAGAAGGGATTTAAATAAGTATTCTTGAAATATAAGGGGGATAATAATCCTAGGTTTCTCTAATCTTGAGTAAAAATCGTAATTTTTACTTTTTAATTATTCTTTCTTTAGTTAGTTAGTTAATTAGTTAGTTAAATCCTTAAAAAACATTCGCTCAACCAATTAAGAATTGAATTAAAATAATTAATGATTATTTTGTCCTAGTCCTCGTGGGAACGATCTTTTTATATTACTTGAGATCCGTGCGCTTGCAGTTAAGCTAGACGGCTAACACAAAGGTAAGCATACAATGCAATTAGTCAAACAAAGCATATATTAGAAGAGCAACAGGCTTACCAGAAGGTTTACTCTGATACCAAACAATGTCACACCCCACTTTCTAACACATTACCATATTTTATTATGGCATTTGGAACCATTAGTTATGACTTTAAGTTGAGAAAAAAAGGAATAAAAATTTTGCTTTCTCGGGTTACTATTCACCCAACCCTTATTTTCGACAAACTTTGAAAAATCATAACTAATTATAGAAAAGTCAGAATGAGGTGGTTCCAAGTTTGTTAGAAAGCTCTTTCATTCTTATTTAAGGGAAAAATAATGCCAAGATAGAATTTCTTAGAAATAAGTGCGTACAAACCCTCAAAGATGTATTATTCATATGGTAAAAGAGCACTATTCATTTGGTCATTTTTCCATTTTCCTTGATTTTTGGCTTAACTTTGGGACGGCTTAACTTTCTTTGCAAAGCTCTGAATGATATGATCTACCACTCCATTTGTAGCTAAAAATACACTCTATTAGCATGCAAAAGCTCATGGTCAGATTCAATCATGCGCTTAAATTATAGCCAACCAAAATTTACACAAAAAACAACCAATAACTAAGTGCAAATTGACCACAATCATAATATCATGCCAATTTCTCTTTCCTCTCAAAGTTCATGCAATTTTGGCAGCATAATGGCTATACCATAGCTTATCCTCGTATGCACAACATGAAACAGAGTAGCATACATCAACAAACTAGAGTTCCCAGTATCTCAGGATATATGTATATATATACAGTCATCCAAATAGTTTCTAAAAGCAATACAGGAGACAATATAATATGATCACATCCTTTCATTGCCTTTGCCTCTAACTGAATATTCACCTGCATTTTTCAGAGCGGGTAAGGTTTCTTGGGAAACCTCAATAGCATATAGAATCTACAACCAGTAACAGTATAATGCAATGCCAGTTATGCTATATGTCATGCTCTACTATTCATCTAGTGCCCTCTCTCTGGCACCTAGTATGTACAGGGAGCATGCACGTGACTCAACCTCAATCACATAGCTAGGCACATAAGCAGGGAGTCATACATCTCATAACACAACATGCTAGCTCAATCACAACACAATAACCAAGCACCCATACACAGCAGACAAGCAAAGCAATATAAGTTAAGGTTAGAGATCCTCGCTACCAATTACTCCTCCTGCAGTTGCAATGTCTTTCCCTTTGCTTTTGAAACTCCTGGATCACTCCTCTGGAATTTTCATACACAAACCACAATGCATAATCATATCATTGTATGCTACATTACATAACCAATGACCCTTCCCTCTCACAAACAAGATCCTGGTTTCTCAATTCAATTAAACAACTTCAGAGGTTAATCCCACACAATTTTAACCACTAAATTCATCTATGATATCCATTCAATCAAAATAACATCCCTACCCCATAAACATCCCTTGGCCAAAACACCCTCAACAATAGGGCTCACAATATTTTCTTCAATCCAATGCTTCCACATGTGTTCTTATAACTTATCCTTAGGTAAAACAATATTCTGAACACAATGGAATCATTAGATCAATGAAAATAAGCTCTAACACAACCTACATGGTCAGGCTGAAACATACATATATTCCCACACATGTGATTTCAAGTCAACTCAAGCATACACACCTTATTCTAACCTTTTTCAATGTTTTAAACTATAAAACAATTTCAAAACTCCCTCCCTCATGCTAGGCGAATTGGACAGCACCTCCCCCCTCTTAGGAGTGCCTCCAAACTATGGAGAAAGAGGAGAGAAATGAAAGGAGAATGGTGCTAGAACATACCTCTAATCAGTGTAACTTAAATTGTCTTGAAATTCCAAGTGGAATGGCCAGGTTTTAAAACTGCCAGAACCTTGCTTAAGGAACCCCAAATGCACGGCCAAATGAATGGGAGAGGGGCTGTATTTATAGGCTTGAGTTAAGGCCATGTTTGGCAAAACGCAAATTCCAAAAGTCAACTTTTTCAACTAGCCCCGTTCACATTAGAGCTTAAAATTTTTCTAACATATTCTGGACTATTCCGGAAACTTCCATATACTCTCTCAAGTAAGCAAGGCTGACGCCACCCACTGTGGCCCCCAGAGACTTCATCTGGCTTACTTTCATTCGGTAGTCTCTCCCTTATCGACTAAAATTATCGGGAAAATTCTAGAAACTTATATACTCATCCAAAAATTCCCAAAATTTTCCTAAGGCTCTCTAAATATTCCAATAGGATACCATTAAAATTTCAGGATTTTTGGACATCTAGAACTCCCATAATAAATTTTTGACCGAAAATGCATTATTCGATAATTAGCCAATTCCAGCAATTTTTGCTGCTATCTTCGAACTTCCTCTTGGGCTCGAGATAATTTTATAAATTCTCTCAAATATTATACTAATTTTATCCAATCCCAATACAGAATATTGAGGTCCCTATTTCTTTAGAATAATTAATTTTCAGCCAAAAACCCAGTCTGGCTAACAATAATTAAAAATATTCAAAAATTCATTGAACATTTTTATAACCTCAGAACCTCATCTCAAGGCTCACACACTATTTTTGTTACTCTCCTCTATTTTTTGGGATTTTACGGGAATTTTCGGGGCAACTGAACCTAACCGAAATTCAGTCGCAAACTTTGCCGAATTATTTCTTTTTATAGAAAGGTCCTTCCCCTTATTTCACTTCAATTGTTGTAAAATCCCTCTTCCCTATACAGACTAAGACCATCAATTCATCCCAAATATCCCATTATGCTCAGACAATGTCAAGGTACGACCCTCAGCCTACCCCAACTGTCTTATCTAAACTTAAGAATTTTTAGGATGTTACAATGAAAAAAGGAGAGAAGCCACGTCCATAAAAATGAACGCCAAATAAAAAAGCAAATGGCGCCAATAACATTAAATAGGGAAAATCTCACCCAAATTACGAAGGACAAGAAAAAGAGAAGAAGAAGTCCTTGTGTAAATTACTCTATCAAAATAGTCTAAATTTCAAAAGTGAATTTACGTTGTTGACAATTGCATATAATTATTTTAACAAGTTAGGGTGACCTTTAAACAAGCTCCTGATTCCTTTGATTCTTTTTATGGGCAACTTTTATCTTCATTATGAAAACAATAGGTAGCTAAGGTTAGTTAAAAATAAGGGAGAATTTTAGAAAAATACCTCTCCAAATTCCAAAACTCCAAAAGGGATGTTAACATTTCAAAAAGACACTAAGATACTATGGACCAAATTGAGGTTTTGAAATTTTGCTAACATGAGAGAGAATAAATATAAATATATGAGAGAGAATGTGTAATCAATGATTATATGAGAGAGAATTAGTGATGAGTGGAGATAATTATGATAAAGATATTTATTTAATAGGGGTAGACAAGGAAATGATAGTTTAAATTTTGAGACAATAAAAGAAATTTGCTTATCAAGGACTATTGTTATCAAACTTGTGAGTTGACTCTCCGATTTTATCGATTTTACTTTCCTACCTTACATAATCGTGTCACGTTTGTACTTAAACTCGTATTAGTCATGAACTCGGTAAAACTTGCAAGTTTAACTACCAAGTTTACCGATTTTATGTTTTTATCTTATAAAATTGTGTCAACTCACTCTTGAACTTATGTTATTATACTCAATGTAATCATGTTCAATGGCTTTATATATAAATTTCATAGAAATTTCTTTGTTGAAAATGATAAATTATAAATGTTGATGGTTTTAATTTTAATTATTTATATTTAAATTAAATTATTGTCATTTTCATTTTTTTACTTTTATATTATATACTTTTAACACATATGTATTAATATAGGTAAACTCTTGCGAGTTTACGATTTGAGTTTACATGCTTGTCACGAATTTACTTAACTCGTGAGTTTGACAACCTTGTCAAGGACAAAGCATAAGAGAGAGAAGTTGTTTATAAAAAGAACCATAAGGAATATATTTTAACTAAAGTAGCCCACATTGATAAGTATATCTCAATATACTGATGGGTCATAGGTTGTCATTGATGATCCTATTTATATAAACTAAAATAACTTTTATTAACAAATATATGTGGTTATATTTACAAGTTATAGAGTGGTTATTGACAAGCAATAAAGCACATTTATGTCAATAAGAAAAATTCACATTTAGAATAACTTTTTTTTTTTATATAGAGAAGTCTAAATTGAGACTTTTTATTTATTTTTTATTTTTTTGGTCCTTGGGATATGACTGTTTTTGGTCCTTGGGATATGAGTGAGATTTTCCATGGTTTCGAAAACAAGACCTGACTAGTTGGTTCAACCACAAGAAATGTGAACAAGTCATCAAGCTGGTTCAGTTCAATTGGTTCAATAATTATTCAAAATCATCCAAATTTAAAAATTCATAATTAATGTTACATATATTCAAAAATTACAAATTAAGACTTTATAGAAAGCTTGAGATATCTACTTTCTAATGTAAAGGGAATCTCTAAAAAATATTATCATTTGATTGTTGAAAATTCTCAAATACCAAAATTATTTGAAAAAGTCTATAAATATAATTTCCAATAATTATTCTTAGTGTTTCTAAGATTTAAACATTCAAATTCTACCTCTTGACACTTTAGTCTCATTAATAATTAAATATTAATTAACTTTAAACCTCAATATTAAAATTTGGGTTGTTACAATTAAGAACTTGAGTATTGGAATAACCAACTGTCCCATTTTGACATATTCAACTCTTAACCCAGTCCGGTACCTTGACTAGCTCAGTGGCTGGTGCTGATTTTAGAACCTTGAGATTCTTCCAAGTAAATAATACTTCCTCCCATCCTAAATATATAAGACCTAATTGATTTTTTTTACATATGTCAATGAAGCTAAATAAGCTATTTAATCATATTTTATGTTGAATGTCAATAAATTATATATTAATTTATAAGTTTGATAAATGAACTTAGAGAAAAAATTATAAATACCTGAGCCCACCTAGTGAGATATAAGGCTTTGTCATTGTACATGAATTTTCAAAGTTAATTACTCTTCCTGACCTTGATGTAATATTCAATTAAGAATTTATTTTGGTCAACTTGTAAAACTTATTTCATATATCAAAATTTCCAAATTACTCCTCTTAATATTCTTTTAATCATGTGTGAGAGAGAGGGAGATATAGTTAAAGAAGATGATTAGAATATTTTAATAAAAATATATCATATTAACTAACTTAGTTATTAACATAATGAAATTAGTTAAAGAGCTATTACATCATTGAATGAGGAGTATTTCTTCTTTTTAAGAAGCTTTCGATATTTTTTTGCAATACGTGTAGGAACATTTATAGGTAATTATATCCATTTAACTAGGGCTGTCAAACTCGTGAGTTTGTTTAAACTTGTGCAAGGACGTAAAATTGTATCATGGACTTAAATCGTAAACTCATAAAAGTTTACTTTTATAAAAAAAAGTGATATTAATTGTATATATTTAAATAATTAAAATATAAAAAATGAAACCGATTTGATTTAAATATATTTTAAATCCAAATAATTAAAAAAATTCATCAACACTTATAATTTATCATATTTAACAAAGAAATTAATATAAAATTCATATGTAAATCTATTGAATGTGATCAAATTGAAAAAGTTAGCATAGGTCTAAGAGTGAGTTAACATGATTATATGTGAGTTAGAAAAGTAAAAACGATAACCTTGCTGTGTGAACTTGTACGTTCGGCTAAGTTTATAACTGATAGATTTTAAAAGTGACTCACAGGATTTTATAAGATATAAACGTAAAAATGATAAACTTAAAGAGATACCTCATGAGTTACTCGCAACCTTGAATGGGGATCATAAAGGAATTCATGAATCTAAAATATATACACATGGATACAGCTAGGAAATTGTTGATTACATCCAAAAATTTGGTAAAAAAAATCATACCAAAACATTCCTATTACTATACCAACACTATCCCTTGGGTGCCACTATTCTGCTATATATCTATGAACCCCTGGGTCCTCCTGCAGGTTCAATACAGTAACCATGTCGATCACATACTTTATTGCTCTCATCATTTTGAGCATCTCCTTTTATACAAGTAATGGTCGAGAATTTGTCACTGATCATGATACGAAGCTGGAGGTGAAATTTTACCCTTAATTAGTTAATTCACAAGTTTCTGTTTAGCTGCAAGCACGTTACTTTGTGAATAATATAATTACCTATTTTCCTTTAACTCATAATATTCCCTTATAGATATGTATAAAATCTTATGAAGTTACTTGTTTGTATTATTGTTGTTTTATGCAGAATGCTGAGAAAATTGGCCTTATTTATGATTCCTCCGCTGAGAACTATGTTTTGAAGAACGATGGAGATAAAAGGATGAATGATGGGTTTGTGAAAGATTCTTGGGGTGCGACTCAGAATGAAATTAAGGAGGGGAATCCAGGGTTCAGTGTCGACTATGAAGGACCTAGCGTACATCCTCCTCAACACAACGGTTAAAAATTAAGGATTTTAAAGTACTGATGAATAAGGTCAAGTCATATTTGTAGTGATTTCTGTTCTTAATGTAGTGTTAATTTGCCTCTAGTTTCTATATATGTCTTTTATGTGGTTCCTGGTCTTCATAGTATAGGGTTTGAATGTTCTATTTGCAGTGCTATTCGGTTTGTTTGTGAGTATATATAGTAACGTTATGCTATCATTGTGAGTATTGTAATGTTATGAATAAGCTCAAGTTATCTTTGTAGTAGTGATTCCTGGTGTTCATATTCTTCTATATAATGTTTGCTTTTGTTTCTGTCGCGTTAATTTTCTTATTAGAAAAATATAGAAGCAGACACGTATATATATGTATCTCACTCTTGAAGGACTTAGGGCAATGTTGGAAACTTTGAAAAATATTTATGAGGTCATCTTTTAAGAGTAAGGAGTTTGCATACGGCAAACCAATATATATAATCTCATGTTTCACGTATTGATAGTTACATGATTTAAATTTTAAATCATGAAGACTAAACTCCTGATCCTTTGGACCTTTGTTTTTTTGGTACAAACGTGTTGCAAAAAGCCTAGAATTTAAGGCAAACTACTCTACAATGGGATTAAATCTTATATAATTATTTTCAACAAAGGTCCTTAGATAGTCAGGTCACATATATATTCCACCACATACAACAAATAGCCCTTGCTACCAATGCGTACGTGTTGGGCCTAGTAAAAGGGAGATAATTTCTCACAATATGATGAACCAATGGTTGAATCTTTGTTGGGAGAGGTGCATTCATTTAGTGCATAAGATTAACTCCAATAAGAGGATGCCCATGCTTAGAAAAGAACTTCCTTGTTTCTTAAGTGTTAGCAAGGTTCATTTTTATCTTCAAGGTGCGTCTTTAGTAAGCTTCTACTTAATGCGTTAACACTGCACTTAAAAGTGTCATTTAACTTCACACTGCACTTAAACACGTGTGAATATGCTTTTATATCGCTATGGGAAATTTATTAACACATTAACCAAAAGCTTCGTAACGCGTTAATGAACCTTTGTTTTTGAAAAGGGATTGCTTTCATTATTTTCCAATCAGCGTTATCTTCCAACAATTAGGGCCCCTTTAGCTGTGATTTATCAGAAGTGACTTATTTTTATAAGTAACTTATAAGAAGTTAATTGTATTTGGCTGAGGTAGCAGAAGTAATTTATTTTTACAAGTTACTTGTGTTTGGATGAGATAAGTTGAAGAATGACTTATGATTTTTTTTTAAAGTTATGTTGGAAAACGTGACCAGCTTTTCTCTCTCTCTCTCTCAATAGTTGAAAAATGACATACGCATAGAGCATTTTTTTGTTCACGTGACCAACTTTTCTCTCTCTTTCAACAGTAATAACGCTATGAAAAGCCATATTGGATGGCTTTTGCTTTTCAAGCATTTTCTGGCGTTAAGTGGCTTATGAGGACAATAGTATCCAAACATCAAATTTGAGAAAGTGACTTCTATTTATTAGCTACTGTTGGCCACCGCTCCAAAATGCCACAAACAAACAAGCCCAAAGTATGCAATGTTAATAACGAGCTTTTGGTGGGCTGATATTTATCCATATTTCTGGTAGTCTTTTCATGATCATTGGTGAACAATGTAATGAATTCATCCATATGGAGAGCCCATCTTAAAAGACTGGTTCATTCAATTCTAAATATAAGAGATTGGAGGTTGATCTTCATATTAAATATAATACCTTAATCTATTATATATCAATAGTACATGGGTAGTAGAGAGAGATTTTATTACATCTTCTCTAATTAAGTCATTTATCTCCCTCGTTAGTTTACTCAAAATAATTAAATAATCTTTATATTAAAGATAGGATAAGTACATATTGATATTTATTAGTTAGGGTTGAGGGCTAATTTTGCCTCATAAGTATTCACTAAGGGCTAATTTTGTATTGGGAGTTTTTCAGGAAGCAAATTTGCTTTAAAAGTGTTGAATCAAGAGTAATAATTTTACCTTGACCGTTATCCCATATAACTTTGACCATTAGTTAACTACATATACTAAATTGACAATTCACGTGTCATCCACCTATCATTCGTGTATGATAAAGCATTGTTTTGTATGATTTATAGGGCTTATTTGGTGTTTAAATATTAAAAATTGGCTTAAAAAAGTATTTTAGGATTAAACAGAGTAAATATGTGCATAAGAGTAGTTTGATAATTTTGGCAGAATTAAGGGGTAAAATGGTCATTATGATGCAACATTATGTTTGGTCATGATTTAGTTAAATTTTGGTGTAGGTTAAAGGAAGATATGAGGGGAAATTGGAGTTCAAAGTGTAGAGGTGCTTTAAATAATTCCCTCTCCTTTATGTTACTCATGAATTTAATAATGTGGAATTGTAGAGGTGCTGCCTCAAAATTTTTTCCAGGGCGAATTCGTGACCTGTTGAAAGGGAAATAGATTGATATTTTGGCCTTATTAGAAACCTGTGTTAATGGCACTAAAGCTGATATTATTATGAGGAAATTGGGTTTTCAGAACTGGATTAGAGTTGAAAGTACTGGCTTTGCGGGGGGTATTTGGATTTTATGGAATGAGTCTGATGTCCTAATTCGTTACATAAAATCAACTACCCAGCTGCTGCATGTTAGCTGTATGTGTGTAAAAGAAAATAAATCTTTTTTGCTGACCTCCGTGTATGCTGAACCAAATTATGGGCTGCGTAGATGTTTATGGCAGGATTTGGTTAACTTGAGCATGTCTGTCATTGATCCATGGATAATTATTAGAGACTTTAATACTTATCTATCTCCGGAAGACAAGA
>JBAGKO010138679.1:0-21450 GCA_037177275.1 Acacia concinna | reverse complement strand
GATGGAATCGTTGCCTCAAGCTGGCAACCTGTATTTAGAACAAACAAAAACAAAAGATATAAAAAAATTAGAAGGCATAGCATGAAAGGCAAATTAATAGAAGAACTTTTCTGCATAGGCAGTAAGACAAAGATACTCAGTTTTTGCTCAGAAATCAAATCATGTACTGGGGTATTTCCTAAGGCCAATTTGCTTAGAAGAATCAAAACTAGAATAGTCAAATTTCCGAAAAATCTAGTCGTTCCATGCTGCGATCCCAAATAAATACTTTGATACAATACTATTGATTATCAGAAACATATCCAGAGAAAAAAACAAAACCGAGTGACGAGACTGGGGTATTACAGCTATTACATATCTGAGGAGCAGAGCGACGAGAGCCACATGGTTGGAATCCCTGGAGTGAGAACCCGCTGGCTGAACAATCAAAGTTGGCATCATTGACCAACTCTTTGATTGCCTCCAGCACCTTTTTCAGGAGCAAGCCTTGTACAAGACGCAGTTCCAACATGTTGGAGCTCTGGACTGAACCGACTTTAGGGTTAGGGATGGTGGCTATTGACCGTGGTGCTAGACGATGGGAAAGAGAGGGTGCTTCTTTGCTTTTAGGGCACGACCCCGATCACATTTCTTCAGCAGTGGCCAGTTCCGAATGAGGTTAGTATGCTTTCTCAGGTTCCAAATTTGAGAGGGAAGAGTGAAATTGTTGCCGCCAACAAAGGGAATATGGAGAAGAGAAAGGGAGGAAAGGGCATAAGGCATAAATGTAAACAAAAAAATTTGAGAGGGTAGAATGAAATTGTTGCCGCCAAGGGTGTGATGGTTGCCACCAAGAAAAAAGTGTAAGAGAGGAAAAAATTGAGTGCAAGAGAGGTCAAGGAGAATTAGGGTAAAATGTGGGATTGAAATTTTTAAATTTAAGAAAAAAATTGGAGCTAAAATTTTGAGGTGTGAGAGATTTATTTCATGTTTAGTTTTTATTTTTAAACTATAAAGACTTGATATTTTTAAAAAAAGCTTTACAAATGAAGATTATATTTGTATTATATAAAATTATTTTTAAAAAAGGTATATTTATTACTAAATATATCATTAACAAAAAATTATAGGGAAAATGTCATATAAAGGTATTTAAAATAGTAAATTCTAAATCAAGTTGGTAAGCACAATAAATCCTTAATTGAGTCATTAACCCCATTTGAGAATTTAAAATGAAACTTGTTACTTTTTTCAATATATATATATCAACATTAATGGTTAATAGACAAAATATGATTCGTCTATAGTTTAAATATATTAAACTTGACATGATTAAAATATATATATTAATGTATAAACGAAAAAAATTAGATTGGTTGTCATGATAAGAACAGAAACATACAATTTTTTTTTGATTTGATGGATTTCTTAGTTCATTATTACATGATTAAGTATGAATTTTAGAAAAAGAAAATAATATTGAACAATTACAGATTTCTGTTTGGGTAATTCATCCATGTCATAGCTTGTTAGTCATGCTGTCATGTTAGTTCAATTCATTATGAAATGAAAACATTTCAATGATTTATGGAAAACTTTGTATTGGCACGAAGCAAACTTTGTATTTACTATATTATCATTTTGATGCTGTGTTGACTATCCCTAAATTAGATTTAAGATAGATGTTAGTTAATTAATAGCATTTGGTTGGGACTTCATCAATTTTACATCTTCTGTGGCTGAGGTGCAAAGTTCTGTTCAGAATGGCCTTCCTCTTGAAGAGCACATTCAACATTAT
This sequence comes from Acacia concinna, assembly GCA_037177275.1. Lineage (NCBI taxonomy): Eukaryota > Viridiplantae > Streptophyta > Magnoliopsida > Fabales > Fabaceae > Acacia > Acacia concinna. Next base: position 19,673 of record JBAGKO010138679.1, on the reverse strand, counting down.
GAGGAGGAGAAATAGAGACTTGCTAACATCTATGACAGCTTTATTAAAGCCAAGATTTTGTTTAAAGCCTCTCAGAAGCATAGTCAATCCTTTCGAGAGGAGGCATCTCGACTCAAGGAGATTCTTCAAGGAGTAGAATTCCAACTAACATCTTCCGAAATAGAAACCAAGAAGGTGGAGACTCATCTTGGTAAGATCAATGCACATATGATGAAAGCTGAAGAAAGCTTAAAGATTGCAGCTGAGCAAGTAAGGACGGCAAGAAAACTTAGTCAAGAAACTCATGTTGTCGAGTTTCTTTTTATATTTTTGATAATTTATGTTTAAAGTAATTACTAAATAACCTATCAATCAAACTTCAAAATAATAAATGCATAGTTCTTTAATATAATAAACTTAATTGATTTGATTTTTTAACCCATTTCATGACTATTTGGATTATGGAGTGAATTACATAATTTTTCTTATTATTAGTTGATTGATTGATTGAATCACATAACCGAAATTGTGGATGTATATGCTTGCACCTCCATTTATGTTCATTAACTAAGGTAGTGTTGAAGAAAATTTTTTAATTTGAATGATCAATGAAATACAATTGAAATTAAAATTGAATCAAAAGTATAATTCAATTTACGGTTTAAGGTTTATAACATACAATGTCTTTAAATCTTTTAACTGTGTTATAGAATAATTATATAAGATTACGTATAATAAGAACCTAGAAAGTTAGAATTATAATTTTTGTAAGTGACTTATAATTTTTGTTAATGATATATTTAGTAATAAATATGTCTTTTTTAAAAACAATTTTGTAAAATACAAATATAATCTTCATTTGTAAAGCTTTTTTTTTTTTGAAAATATCAATCATTCATAGTTTGAAAATAACAAAATAAATCCCTCACACCTCAAAATTTAGCTCCAATTTTTTCCTCAAATTTAAAAATTCCTATCTCACATTTTACCCTAATTATCCTTCACCTCTTTTACACTCATTTAAGCTTTTCTTGACTTTCATGATAAGAACAAAAACATACAATATATTTTTTTTTGAATTTGATGGATTTCTTAGGTATGAATTTTAGAAAAAGAAAATAATATTAAACAGTTACTGTTTGGGTAATTCATCATGTCATAGTTTGCGAGTTATGCTATCATGTTAGTTTAATTCATTATGAAATGACATAACCTCTTAGTGGTGCAAGGAAATATCCCTAAATTAGATTCAAGATAGATGACTCAAAAAAATATTTTATATCTACAAAAAAAAACTTATAACATACTCCCTCTAAAAAGTTCTTATTGTAGTACAATATAATTCTCCTCTTCCTTCCATTTTGAGCCTATTGTCACTCTCTAGAATTTTCTAGAGATTTCTTGTACATACTAGAATTTACTTGATATATGTAGCATTGTGTAAAAAGTTCTAGAGACTAGAACAATATATAATAGTATGGAGAGTTCTTGAGAAGACTAGTGTGGAGGGTTCTAGAGAATTCTAGAATATAGGGGAAGTCTATAGAGTTATGTAGAAAATTCTGGAATAGTCTAGGACATACGAGAAGTCTCCAAGAGAAATGTGGAAACTTATGGAACTCTCTGGAGACTCAACCTCAACCGTCCATCTAAGGACACGTGTCACAATCTCACAACCTCAAGGGGGAAGGTTGAGTAGTATAAATAGGGGGTGCCATTTGCTCATTTGGCATCTAAGAAGCCAATCTCTCTCTTGTAAAGTTCCTTTGTAAAGTTCTCTTACATTCAATACAAAGTTCTTTCCTTACGATTCTCAAGTTCTCTAATACTCTCTCTTGAGTATTCGAGTGTGGGGAGGTTGACTTGGCTAGTTAGCGAGGGGCGACGAGGGGCTAAGTGCCGCATGAGTACTTATAAGGGACAAGTCTGTGACAGCTAAGGTCAAGCACTTTGTATTGAAGATTGAACTGATGGCTAGTGACAAAGGAAACAAGGGTAGCGACATGTCTAAGCTTGTAGAAGTTTGAGGGAGGGAGATTGTACCTCTTGCAGAAAAGGGGACAAAGTCAACCATGAGAGATTCAAGTAGATTGAACACACAGTAGAGACGTTAGAGGGCCACGTTCTTGGAGAAATTGACCAACTCAAAAAGGATCTCTTGGCTTGCTAGAATGAGGAACGCATGACACGGTTTGAAGCACAAGTGATGGACATGTGAGAAGGCATTGACGAGTTACGGGGAGAACTCGTGTTATGAAGAAGGCGGGGAGACTACAATAGTGTCAACAGGGCCAAGGGTTGAACCCCTGAAGCGTTCAAGGGCAAGAGGGATGCCCAGGAGATTGTGAACTTCTTGTGGCAAATGGAGCTTTATTTCAAAGGTCGAAGAGGCCGCCAAAAGTACTAGAGTTGCTAGTTTGTGGTGGTGTAGTAGGCCGACATAGAAAAGGGGTTATGCCAAGTTGATACTTGGGAAGACTTTAAGCAAGAACTCAAAAGAAGTTGAGGGAGTTGAGGCATGAGAATTCCATTCCAGAGTATGAGAAAAGTTCACTACCCTCATGCTTCAAATCCTTAACATGTTTGAGGAGGAATTGCTCTTCTACTTCATTGATGGTCTTTAGAACTGGAAATGCCCATTATGAAGCAATTGATATTGGTGAGTCGTAGCTATACTAGCTCGAAGGGCAAGATTGAGAAAGATAACTCTAGCAAAAGTGGGGAGAAGAGGAGGACTTCAAGAGGACTCCAACTGAGGATAAAGATGGTAGCTTCAAGCCATCCTTTAATCCTTTAATATGATGATAAGAAAAAGAAGTTTGTACCTAAGGGAGGATGCTTAGCCGTATCTTATGAAGGAGTGTCCAAAAAGATTAGGTCCTCCTCTCATTGGGAATCTATAAAGAAAGAAACCAACTTTTAATTTATACTTACCAAAAACTTTAGTTTTAGTAGCTTATTAGCTATTGCTATTAAAGAAGTCTAGGTGTGTAATTTTGACTCAATTTTTTTAGTTTCAACAATTTTGAATTTATAAAATAAATTTAATTAGTGGATGCCAAAACAAACTTTATATAGCTTGCTATTTGAATTTAATATTTTTTACATGTGGCAACTGAAAAAAACAACTTTTTTCTTGCTTGATCAAATTGAGTGAAAGAACCATTATTGGACTTGATTTGGTAGATTGAAATGATAGGGCATAAATTGTTGACTTGGTAGGAGGGTAATGGAGGTAGAGATAGGGAATAGATGAGGGATTGTGTTATTTAAATTGTTTGATATAAGAGAATCACAATACTGACCATGAATCGCAATCCCAATAATTATACTTGGTTAAAATATTTTTTGAACAAAAATAACCTTTCTATTTTTATCATAATTCTGTTTCACAAAAATCACATATTTAAAACTATATTTCTTTTGATTTTTAAGCTGGCTACCAACAATTATTTTAAAATTCAACCCCTGTCTCAGTTCTAATCTAGAGTTAATATGAAGAAGAATACAATGATTTTTTTATTCATATGAAACATAGAATTAACAATAATGTAATACGTGTCGCCCAAAACATAACGAATTATCTCAATTATTTATGGATAAAACGATAAGGTCGATAGTGATTTTCACGGCATGCTACGCGGTAACTTATAACAGCACTGAAATAACTTTTTTACTACGCAGTGACTTTTTTGAAAAATTTTAGGAAAATTCTAAAAAAGTTAATTATATTATTTTAAGACATTAAAATTTATCTTTTTTCTTTAAATTATGTTGTTTGACTTATAAACTTATATAATATGATTAAGTAATGTAATTAGCTTTTTTAGGATTTTTCTAAGATTCTCCAAAAAAGTCAACTGGATCTTATAAATAAGACCGGAGGGAGTATCATAATTCTTCGCGTGATTATTAAATTTTTTCCTTTTAGAAAAAACTTACTGTGAAATTGTGAATAGGCGTTTGGCTTTGCAAAAAACCGTACTCCCATATTAGTGAAAAATATTGAGTGCTACTATTTTAATAAGGATGGGACACTGGTTAATTAATAAGACTTGCATGGTTTTTGTACAAATGATCATCTTTATAATAAAAAATTTAAATTTAGGCGGTTATTTGACTCTCTCTCTCTCTCTACACTAAAGACAGTGCTTATCAGGAAGGGGAAAAGTCCATACAAGTACCTCCCTTAACCTTTCAAAACTTAATAATGAACCCTCTAAACTTTAAGTTTATATTGCTTAATCCCCAACCATCAGTTCCCTTGATCTTTGTACATGTAATTATCTGTAATTATCTAAAAGAATGAGTTATAAATATATGCTTTCCTTAAATTTGAAGCTATATGTGTAGATAAGTAATGAATCTAATTAACAATAGTAGAATTATTTGTATAAATTAATGTGAGAGTTTATGAGGGTTGATAGGAAATTATACCGGACAATGTATAATTTATCCTTATGAAGTTAAAATTATAGTGTTTCACTATTCACAAACAATAAGGAATTCCTTTTTTAAACTCGCATCAAGTACTCTTTTCTTAAACATAATTAATTATTTTTTTATTGAATGATACATGACATCGTCAACCTATAAAGTTACACTTCTCTCTCTTTCAAATTAAACATTTGAATTATTTGAATTTGATTTGGAAAAAAATCATTTTATAGATATCTATAATGTTTTACTATTTAGTGGAGAAAAATCAAGGTAAAAGTATCCTTCTAAATTTGATCTGAATTGTATGAAGTCTAGTTAGGAATTGTGTAGAAAGGGGGCTTTTCTTGTAACATTAATGAAAATATTTTTTTTATTACTAGTAATGTATCTATAACATTTGATAAATTTATTATATTATTACTCAACAATAATCGTCTATTTATGTTATAATTTTCTGCTAAAATATATAAATGACCTTTCAATATAATAATAAATATTTCTGTTTCTTAACATCAGTACTTTCTTATTTATTTTGAAGAGAAAAAAATAAGATAAAAGTAGTCACCCTTCTCTCTTCTACTTTTGAGCTTTATATATAGTTTATATAGACTATCACTTGGGGTTTAAATGCCCTAAAAATTTTTCCATATTTTTCCTTTCTGTAAGTAAGTTTTTCAGGTGGCAATTACACCTGAAAATTTAAAAATTGGGGCAATATCACCTGGTCTGTTCAACATCAATTTTTTTCCACATCTGGTTTTTTTATTAAAAAATAGATCACTCTCTTTAAACTCTTTCCAATAAACACAGTAATTATAATTCACGTCTCAAATCCACCATGTTCTTTTGCAACCTAGTTTTCTACTCATCATTTGTGTGATGAGTAGGGAGAACTAAAAACTGTTTTGTGTAGATTTAATTTTTTTAAAAAAAAATTATATGAAAAATTTATTTTTTAAAAAATGTTAATTAAAAGATTATATTTATTTTATATTATCTACTCAATAAAATATTTTTTTTGAAAAAAATAAAAAAAATTAAATGTCTATCGCCCAGATTACTCACCAGATGAATTCTTTTTGCCAATACCACCATGAAAGCCATGATGACAAATGGGATGAAAATTGAGCATAGAGGAGGAATCGAAGGTTTGTGTCAGAAGATGGGGCTGGCACTTCCAATGATTTGAACCCATGGCACATCCCTACCCATCATCCCACCTAGTCACAAAACAACAAATCCTCGTTCTTTATACTCTCTGTGGTGAAGAATTCAGAGGAGTTTTTTCAAATCCAAGAAGTTGATAAGAAGAAAAAAAGACAAATCGTTTTGTACCCGGGTAAAAATCTACAAGGGAAGAACATTAGGCAAGTACAACTAAGATAAGATAAAGCTTAACATTTGATTCAGTGGTGGTTGGTGGCGATATGTTCGCCCATCTCTCCCAATCCATCAAATAATTGGCAAGGAGAGAAGGTTACATAGTATGCAAATAGTTTTTCAGAGCAAGAACGAAAGGGTAAGAAGGCAAGAGGGAGAGAGACGGTGATGGAGATCTTAACCAGAGGAAGAGTAGAGGTGGTTAAGACGGCTCAACTCTCTCCATCTAATGCTTTCCCTTCACCGTCATAGCTAACAAAGGGGCGATATTGTCCAATCTTTTAACTACTTCTAGGTTATAATTGTCATCTCAAAAACTTCCAATTGCCTAGTGTCTCCTTGTTGAAATAAATTCCATCAAAATGGGCTGCTTTTAATTCCATGCCAAGACCCATGGAAATGAGATGGGTTCCATAGAGGCCATAATTTTCATACTAAAATATCTCCTATTATGAAATATGTAGACACTTTGACCTTTCCTCAATTTAAATACCAAACCCTAAAAAATCTTTTGATCAGGACCGAATTTGTGGAGCAGAGCAGTGGGGCTATGTAAACCTCACATGAAGTTGATGGTAGAGAAGGTGGTGAAGGACACGGATGCTAAAGAAGTGTTCCCTGTAATTGTTATTTGCTCTTCTTCTACAAATATTCAAGTGTGCTAGTTGCCATGTTTTATTGCTTTTTTCTGTAGCTAAAATAGTTGTGGCTATTTGCTCTTCTTCTACAAATATTCCCCCCGACTAGTAGTTCACCTATTGTAAGCTATGAATTCATTAAAACTTTGATAAGCTGGCTTTGTCAAACATATGTATGGTCTATAATTTATGACTATATATGAAAAATGCAGCTTTTGTCATATATATTGATAATTATATTTCAGGAATGGTGGGCAAAGATTCTCGGTAGGATTCTAGTATTAACCAAATCATGAGAAATGAACTCCTTTGATGATAATATTTTAGATAGCTTTTTTTTCCTAAAAAAAACTTCTCACTTATTAATTAATCACTTTAATTTCACTTTGTGATGTATTTGATTATTTAAACGTGTACATAATTTTTTTTATGTTAAATTCATTGTAAAAATATATGAGAGTTTTTTTTTGGTAAAAAACAAAACATTACATAGACACAAGTAGCACAATCAGTTGAACCTCCTTAGCTAGAGATCATTAATTACATGGTTAATAAGCCACAATTACTTAGAAAAGAAAATGGGCTATTTGTCATGAATTGAAATGTTAATAGGAAGATTTAAAAAATAAAATAAAAGGAATTAGCTTTTGTTGCTTACTCTTGTTGCTATTTTGAGAAGTCTACACTCCACAAAAAAAAATTCTATTATATCTATATTTTAAATGGGTATAAATTTCTTGTGCTCATCTATTTAATCTTTGGATTCCCTCTTATATTCTTATAAATATACCCAGTCATGGAAAGTGATAGAAGGCAAGTGATAGTGCATATGTTGCTTTGGTGGTTTCATGCTTGCTCTCAGTAGACAACAAATAAGTCTTAAGCCATACACTTTGGATTTTCATGCTAGGAGGGTTCACCTTCAAAATTTGATTTACAATAGTGACATAACTTGTTTTAATCAAATTAGAATGAACTTCTTATTGATATAAAAGGAGGGTTGAAACCTACTAAAAACATGTCAATTGATGAAGTTGCAATATTTCTCCTCATCCTTGGTCATCATAAAAAAAAAAGATATAGAGTAATACAATTCTATTTTGGGAGGTCTGATGAAACCATAAGTTGGCATTTTAATTATGTTTCGATTACCATGATGCTCTTGTGGAATGAGCTATTTAAGAAACCTCAACTAAATATGAGGATTTGACAGAGACAAAATGGAGTTGGTTCAATTATGTATGTACATTCATAATTTTTATATCTCCTTTGAATGCATTTATATAACATTGAAACTGTTTTTTTCAAAATTGTTTAGGCGCCCTCAATGGCACACATATTAAAGTAAAAGTCTAGATTGCTGACAAGGGAAGATATAGAAATAGAAAGGGAGATATTACTACTAATGTGTTAGGTGTCTGATCACCCAATGCACAATTTATATATGTCCTTATTGGTTGGGAAGGTTCATCTACTGATGGTAGAGTTTTAAGAGATGTAATTGATAAGAAGAGTGGAAGCTTAAATGTGCCTTTAGGTTTGGTAATTACATTTGTCTTGCATTATTTTTTCATGTCAATTGCTAACAAGTGCGAAATTTTAATGTAAGACAATACTATTTGGTTGATGCTGGATACACAATGCTTTAATATGAGGCATGCATCAGCAAGTGTTGCTTTGGAATGTTAAAGTTACGTTGGGCTATATTGAGAAGTCCTTCATTCTATCCTATTCCAACACATAATCAAATTGTGATTACATAATTTGATTTGTCAACAAGCGTTGAATCCTCTTGAGAATGAGTTTCAAGAATTAGACATGGATGACTATTTCAACTGCTTGGAGTAACTATGGTGACAACATGGCAAATAGAAGTGTTATGACTTTAAATGAGTGTGTAGTAAAATATTACTAATTTATTGTTCTTATATTTGTTATATTTGAATCTCAAACATAAGTGTTCTTTATTATGTTTTTGTTATGCTATATTATCAATGCAATCATTTTGGTTTTATATTTACAAATACTTGTAATTAGAATATGGATATATTTTATTATGTTTTATTGAGTCTTGCTTTAGAGAATGACAGAGGAGGGATCTTTGAAAAACAAATTTTGGGATTGGAGACTAGAAGAGGATGATGCGCTAGTTGCTTGGCTATTACAACTTCATAAAGATGGCAGTTTGCTTGCTGAAAATGGTTTCAAGCCAGGGGTGTTGAAGCTATTACATACAATGTTGCATGAAAAGATCACCTGATGTGATTTACAAATTTATCCTAACATTCAATCACGTCTTAACACCTTTAAATCAAACTCGCAAGTAGTAAAAGACATGATCAATAGGACTAACACATCGAGATTTGGATAGGGTCCTGAGAGGAAATGTGTTACTATTGAAAATGTTGTGTGGGATGAATATTTAAAGGTTATGTTATGTTATTTGAGTTATATTTTAATGTTTTGATTTAAGAATGAGTTGACATTATGGTTTGTATTTTTTGTAGAGCAATAAGAAGCCTCCTCAATTCCCTGGGAAACCTTTTCTTATTTTAATGAACTTTGCATTGTATTTTCCAAGGACAAAGCTACTGGACAAATGACATTAGACTCGATTGATAACACTAAAGAAAACCCACATGTTGAGGTTGATGACAATGAAGATGATCTCAATATTGATGTCAATGTTGAATTTGTTCCATCTTTTACTGCCACAAAGAGAGAGACTACTGCTGCCTTGAGTGGAATTAAGAAGAGCAGAAGGAATATTCACCACGGTAGTGACTTTTTTATAGAGCCTCTGGAAAAGATGATAAAAACAATATGTGAAGGGCTATAAACTGTATTTTAAAATTTGGGATCTAGCATTCAAAAGATGGACCCATCATCTATGTTGGATGCAAAATGTGAGGTCCTTTATGAGGAGCTCTCAAAGTTGAAAGAAATGACTGAAATTCAATTGGAAGGTGCATTATTAAAAATTAGAAAAGAAGAGGAGCTCCTTGTTATGTTCCATGCCCTCCCATATAGGGCAAAATTGTCCATGGTCTTTAGAATTCTTGCTTAGATAAGAATGTTGATATTAGAATACCTGCCATATATGTTTGGCACATATAAGGGTTAATATGGTGATCACTTTTGTAAATTTTGATATCAGGAAAATTCCAGTTATTTATTTTTTGGTATACACATGGCTCTATTTGGTGGCCACTTTTGTATATTTTGATATTAGAACACAATTTGATGATTGTCATTCTGTATATGAATGGTTTAATGAAGGATGATTTGTCACCTTGTTTGGTATTGCATAGATTACATATCTTTGTATGAGGAGAGTTACTTATCATATAACATTACAAGTTTTAAGGTTGCAAAAGTCCTGGCAGATTTGAGATTACAATTAAAGGAAGACATCAAAAATACCAGCTGGTGCCAGCCACAAAAATATTAAAAAAGGTGTAATTTTGGAAATTATAAAAAATTGATTATTGTCTATGAAAAATATGAAAAACATGTAGGGTTCGGGAGTCGTGTAAGGCCACTGCACCTATTCATAAGAATGGTCACCCTAAATTAATTATTTAAAAATATATTTGGCTTTTAAGTTTATTTTTATTACCCAAAACAAAATAAATTTTGAAAATATTTACAAGAACAAGGGAGTGTTTATTAAAAAAAATGAAAACAAGGAAAAACAATATAGGGAAACAAAAGGGAAAAAATACAGGAAACATTATTTTTATTTTCAAAATTAGACTTGACTTAGGAACAAAGCTTAGAGAACCTAAGGATTAGTTTGAGTAGTTCAAGGGGTAAAAATGTGTGTCAGGTCTTTTAGAAAAGTGTTCGTTTAACTTGTTCAATAAAATGATTTTTAGGTGGTTTATTGTTTCTGGTTTTGACAAAGATGATCCTTTTTTATCAGTAGCCAAATATTTTGGATTAGACTCAAAATAAGGGGAAGTTAAACATGATAGTAATTTTAAAGGATATATACATTCATTTTTAAATAACCGAAAGTTTATGTAATTTAAGTATACTTAACGTATTTTACTCTAAATAAAAGTATTTAAGATATAGTTGGATTCAAAAATTGGCTCTATAGGATTATTCAAAGGGTACAAAAGTCGATCTTTTGACTCTATTACAACAAAGCTCGATTATTATATTTTTGCGTTCATATCATAAGCCGTTCGGAGCCTAAATGTGTTTTTTTAATTATGTAAGGTTTAACATTGTTAAAAAAACATTGTACAATCGTACCTTCTATATATATGGTGAGTTAATTGATGAAGTTGGATATATTTTATATCTAATTATACCTTATTTATTTATTGTAATATTTAATACGGTTTAATCAGGTATTCTAACAATATAATATGTTGGATAATTATTGAAATATACTTTAATTATTGTTAAAAATGTGTATATCTTTATAAAAAAAATGTGTATATCTTGGGAGAATTCTATATAAATACCATTTGAATATCAAAATCCCAAATCAACGATTAGTCAAACTTATAATGCAATTAACAACTCAATTTTATGAAAAATTACTTATTTGAAAATTTGAGATTATAAAGGTATTTAAATGAAATTCTCCATAAAAGTATTCTCTTTAATTATTTTATTGAAAAATAATATGGAAAAAACCTCTCTAACATGTAAAATTAATAAGTGGTAGTTTTAAAGATAAAATTATAATTTTGAGATAAAGTGAACTAAAATTTTATAATCAGGATCATAATAGACCCTTAATAAGAAATTATATATGAATAAACAATTCAGTGAGTTGACATACAATACAACATGTTTGATAAGTAACTTTACACAAGTTGAGATAAAATTTATCTCATTTATTTAATTTGTAAAATCACTTTTCAAAGAGCTAATTCAAATATGCAGAAATGTGAATTCGCTGTTCAACCTCCCGTAGCAACAATGAAGCTACGCCACTTGACAATTTTTCCCACACGATCATTTTTCATTATTTTTGTGCGTTACCCGTAAATGTTAAGCTTATAAAGTTGTCAAGAAAATTAACATACTATTTAGTTTTAAATATAAGACACAATTTTAATAAACACAAAAAATAGACACGATTAATTTCATTTAAAGAAGTCAAGAAAACTAAATGAATTACTTTAATTTATACTCATTATATTTCACAAAATGTAATTTGTCTTAATTTATATAATAATACACAATATATCATATTAATAAGTAATTTATTTAATTTCTTCAGCCTCTTTTAAAAAATCCATTGAGCCTTATATTAAACACTAAAACGATTATACGTTACGTCGTTTTCAAACCGAAAGCGAATTATTATGGTCGTACTTGAGGGTCATAATGTTATATAGAGTGTATTGGGATGAACTGCAAAATTAGAATCAATAAACTGACAGTGCCACTTTGGCAAGAAAAAAGAAAAAAGACAGTGCCACATCGAGAAGTATACAAGGACCGTCGCCCACCTATCATATAAATATAAATATATATATATATATATAAAGCCACGTGTTAGCTCTAAGTTAGTGACGGAGCCATGCTGTGAGCACAGAGTAAATTCTTTCGCCTTTTACTAAAGAAAATACAGTGTTATTTTTGTAGAGGGCTTTCTTTTTGGAAGTCCCTCACAATTTACAGTTTAAAAGTTTATTGGGGGGAATTGTATGTAGATTTTAAGTAAAAGAAATAATATTAAAAAAATTATCATTAATTAATTGGTGAGCTACCAGAAAACTTGTTAATAAATTATTAATCTTGTTTGGGATTTAACTACAAATCTCCCATACTATTATTAGTACTATGTTGGCATTAGTAATCTCGTGTATAGGGATAACAAACATGGGCCATAAATTTCTCTTTTAAAGTAACCTACAGGGATCTCCTTCTCTTTAGTATATTGCAAACCAGCAGACGTGTTTAGTCCATCACATTTTCTCTTAATAAAAACACCTACGATAAAGATAAATTTCCTCTTAATATAGTGCTTCTTGTCTTTATATATGTTTATATAGGACTTAATTGAAGAGTTAATGTTGATTCTAAATATTCATTAACTTTTTAAAAAATGAATTCTATTGATATTTCTTCAACAATTTCATATAAAAAAAATGAGAGACCGCTCAAAAATCCCAAAGAGATATAATCGCCTACATCTATAATTAATAATAAACTTTATCTGTGAGGCGACAATATTGGAAAAAATCAATTAGTGAGGGTTGAGGTAAAGAATATAAAGGAGCCTCACATTGATTAATTGAAGAAGAGCTTAAACGTATATGATTTAAAAGGGAGTTCTATAAAATAAGTTTAAGTTATATTTTGATTAAAAAAACAACCCTAACAGATATTTATATGTAAAATTATATTAATATAACTTTTGGTCTATCAAGTTTGACTAAATTTTAATTTTAGTTCATCAAATTTAAAACATGTGGTTTTTGTCTCTTAAGTTTACTCTGTTTATAACGGTTAGTACATGAAATTTGAAAAAGACTTAATCTTGCATTTGATAATAATAATTCATCTGACGTAGCACTAGCACAATTAAAATAGTTTATGTGACAATAAACATGATAAATGACATTATTTTAGTTAATTATGAGCTGACCATTTAATTTAAAAAGCAAATAAGAAAACCAAGTCATTTTCTATGTCATTATAATTAACTAAAATAATGCAATTTGACATGTCATTTGTCCCCATAAGTATGTCACATATGCTACTTTAATGGTATTAGTGCCACATCACATGAATTAATACCATCAAAGGCATGACCAAGTCTTTTTTAAACTTCTAGGATTAACTGTTATAATCAGAGTAAATTTAAGAGGCCAAAATTAAAATTGAGTTAAATTTAAAAGACCAAAAGTTATATTAACCCATTAAAATTCTAATGAAAGTATCATAGCCATTCGACTTGGGTCTCACACAAGAAAATGAATAAAAGGGAAAAAATTGGGGAAGGAAAGAAGGGAGAGCATCTCTCTCTAGGGCACTGTCACTAGCTCTTTTTTGGGGGAATTTTATTAAAATACTTCAAACAATAAAAAAAATTACTAAAATACTACAAAATTAAAAAAATTTGCCCATATACTACACCTACTATCGCCTATGAGGAGTGCGAGTTTAAAAATCTAAAGAATTTGCACATTATGTATGCGAGTTTCTCTTTTCTCTCTCTCACCTTTTTCTTTTTTCCTTTTTTAATTTCTTTGCAAACTCGCACATGTAGTGTGTGAGTTTGCTTCTCACCATTTCAATCACCTTTTCTCTTTTTTTTTTGGTTCTTGATAAAATTGCAACTAAATACCCTAGTTTTTTTACTTCACTTTTCATTCTCTTTTTGAATATAAAGAAAGTTGCAATTAATTCCTCTCCGTTTCACTATTTCCTTCTTTCATCCCCCTTTATTTTATAAATCTAAGTGAATAGAAACATATTTAATCTTCCTAAATAAAAAGAATTTGGAAGAACTTTATAGAAAGAAAATATTTTATCTTGGCAACTAAATCTACAGATATAATTTATTTGCTTCTTTCATCCCCCATTTATTTTATAAATCTAAGTGAATAGAAACAGATTTAATCTCCCTAAATAAAAAAAATTGGGAGAATTTTATAGAAAGAAAATATTTTATCCTGGCAACTGAATCTACAAAGAACTTTATAAATTATATCTGTAGATTTAGTTGCCAAGATAAAATATTTTTTTTATAAAGTTCTCCCAAATTCTTTTTATTTAGGAAGATTAAATCTGTTTCTATTCATTTAGATTTATAAAATAAAGGGGGATGAAAGAAGCAAATAGTGAAGCAGAGGAGAATTAATGGCAACTTTCTTTATATTCAAAAAGAGAGTAAAAAGTGAAGTAAAAGAACTAGGGTATTTAGTTGCAATTTTATCAAGAACCAAAAAAAAAAAAAGAGGAAAGGTTATTGAAATGGTGAGAAGCAAACTAACACACTACCTGTGCGAGTTTGCAAAGAAATTTAAAAAAAAAAGGAAAAAGGTGAGAGAGAGAACTCTACTGTCAAAGAGACAGGCAAAACTCGCACACGTAGTGTGCGAATTCTTCAGATTTTTAAACTCGTACTCCTTATAGGCGATTTTAGGTGTAGTATATGGGTAAATATTTTTAATTTTGTAGTATTTTGGTAAAAAGTTTTACTGTTTGAAGTATTTTAATAAAATTCCCCTTTTCTGGCGTCATCTTGTGGCCCTTTCGGCATCATTTTGATGCTTGTTTTATTTCTTGTTCCTTCCTCTCTATCCTTTGCATATTACTTAATCTCTCCTTCCCATATTTAATGATTTTCTTCCCTTTCCTTTCGATTTCATCTTCCACCCTCCCTTCTCTTCCTTCATCATCTTTGGCTGTCCCAGCGGTTTCTCTGGTCTAGCAAGTTGTCTTCTATCTTGCTTGGACAACTACAAATCTTGCTTGGAGGTGCCAGTGTTACGTTGCCTTCTCTTCATTGTTCCTCTCTTCTCATATTCCTAGTTACCCACTCTTCCCCTTCCATCGCCTTCATCTTTCCACCTCCTTTTTTATAAACCAAGAAAAAGTTGCCTTTACCTCTCCTATGCCTTTCTTCCACTATGCTCTGCCTTTTTTTAGATCCCCTTCCTTTTTCTCCACCGACTTTCTTTGTTTTTCAGCCTGCTACCATTATCGCTACTATAGTGAAAGTGAGAAGCCGAGAGAAGGATTTCAGTCACGGTTTTGAGATTTGCTGCGGAGAAACAGAGATAGCAAACCGATCAAAGGGAAAGAAGTAACTCAGTCTCGGTGAGCTTTCCCAAACTCCTTTCTCCTTTGGTTTATGTTTTCCATTTCGGATTGCATGTAGTGTTGATGGAATCAAGAATCAAATGTATGCATGTTATCTCAATTCTGGTTTGAAGTAATAGAAACGCTGGACATGCATGTGTGTGTGTGTAACCGAAACAGAGAATGGTTGCGGTGGATCATCCATAAGCATATCTTTGGTTCTGTGATGGTTTTGAAATCAGAATATATATGCATGCGCAGAGTTTGTTCTGGAAAAAAGGGAAAGTAGAGATAATGGATTTATTCAGTTTTGTCTGCATCATTGAAAAACAGAGATAATGCATGCATATATATGTATGTATGTATGTGTGAGTCCATAACCATGATTATGTCTGTCTGGTTGAAACCAAAAATGATGTCTGAATATATAAGTGTGATTTTTCGGTGCAGTGCAATTAGAATGAAAGAAAATGTTACATACAATGTTACGGTGCAATATGGAACCTGTAGTTCCTTTTAGGTTCAGTGGAGCTGTTCTGTTTCAAATAGAGTTTTGACATGGTAAATGAACCCCATTGTCCCTGAAAATTTTCAAAAATATAGAGGGCATCCTAAGCTTTCTAAAAAATCCTATTTTATGTAATTTGAATTTGTAGATTGAGATATGATTTTGGAAAGTTAAGATTGAATTCTGTAAGTCAAACACTGATCACCGAAAATGGAGCAATTCAAAACAGGACCAAATGACCTTAGTTATCCATGAAATGTTTTGAGAAATTAGTAGATAAGGCTTTAAAATAAACTTAGAACTAGGTCATTTTGAGTTCTATAGACTGAGTTATGAATTGTACAATTTAATAAGAAACTGTCAGGATGAATTCTAACTTGTGATTTTCATAAGATAATTTCATAGAGCAAACAATTTTTGTTTATTATGAAATTTTGTGAGATATTATTAGACATCCTAAGCTTTAAAATGAGTTCAAGAACATGTCAAATAGATGTCTATAAAAATAGTTATAATTTTTGGAAGTTAAGGCTCTGAATCAGGGAAAAATCTGAGAGTGAGGATTAATGATTAGAATTAAAGCACATTATCGAGGTGCACACGCATTATGTGATTCTGTAAATTATTTTTCCTATAAAGGAAACTTAATAATGGATATATAGAACTTGAAATCACATTAATTGGGGTTTCTTAAAGGGAGTTGTGAATTTTTCGAGTTTACACTAGGAATCTGAAAATATCTATTTCCAGTAGAGCATTATAATTGGTCATTATAATTGGACACTAATAAATAATTGACCAAATGCAAATTATGAATCATGACAATCACTGTTCTACCGGAAACAGAGATATTTCCATATTCTTAGTGTGAACTTGAGAAATTTACAACTCCCTCTAGAAAACTTCAATTAATATAATTCCAAGTTCTATATATTCATTATTAAATCTCCTTTATAGGAAAAATAATTTATAAAATCACATTATGCTTGTGCACCTCGATAATGTGCTTTACTTTTAATCATTCATCCTGGCTCTCAGATTTATCTCTGATTCAAAGCCCTAACTTCTAAAACTTATAACTATTTTTATAGACATCCATTTGTTATGTTCTTGGACTCATTTTAAAGCTTAGGATGTCTACTATTATCTCACCAAATTTCATAAAAAACGAAAATGGTTTGCCTTGTGAAATTATCTTATGAAAATCACGAGTCAAAATTCATCCTGACAGTTTATTATTAACTTGTAAAATTCATAACTCAATCTATAGAACTTAAAATGACCTGGTGTTAAGTTTATTTTAAAGCTCTATATGTCTACTAATTCCTCAAAACATTTCATGGATAACTAAGGTCATTTGGTCCTGTTTCAAATTGCTCTATTTTCGGTGATCAGTGTTTGACTTCCAGAATTCAACCTTAACTTTCAAAAATCATATCTCTCAAACTACAAATTCAAATTACATAAAATAGGACTTGTTAGAAAGCTTAGGATGTCCTCTATATTTTTGAAAATTTTCAGAGACAATGGGGTTCATTTACCATGTCAAAACTCTACTTGAAACAGAACAGTTCCACTGAACCTAAAGGGAACTACAGGTTCCATATTGCACCGTAACACTCTATGTAACATTTTCTTTCATTCTAATTGCACTGCACCGAAAACTCACACTTATATATTCATACATCATTTTCGGTTTCAACCAGACAGACATAATCATGGTTTTGGACTCACACATACATACATATGTATGCATTCATTATCTCTGTTTTTCAGTCATGCAGACAGAACCGAATAAATACATTATCTCTACTTTCCCTTTTTCTAGAGCAAACTCTGCGCATGCACATATATAGATTCTGATTTCAGAACCATCATAGAACCAAAGATATGCTTATGCATGATCCACCGCAACCATTCTCTGTTTCGGTTACACACACACATGCATGTCCAGCGTTTCTGTTACTTCAAACCAAAACTGAGATAACATGCATGCATTTGATATTTGATTCTTGATTCCATCAGCACTACATGCAATCCCAAATGGAAAACAGAAACTGAAGATGAAAGGAGTTTGGGAAAGCTCACCGAGACTGAGTTCCTTCTTTCCCTTCGGTTTGCTATCTATGTTTCTCCGCAGTAAATCCCAGAACCGTGACTGAAATCCTTCTCTCGGCTTCTCACTCTCACTGCATTAGCGATAATGGCAGAAGGTTGACTGAAGCTCTCACTTTCCTTCTCGGTCTCTCACACTGCAGCGAAGCACTCTCATTCTCTCTTTTCCTCTCGGGTTCACTCTAATCCCTGTTTCTGATTTCTCTCGCCTTAGACAGAAGGAAGTAATGTAATGGAATGGCTGAAGTATTCCGGGTAAGGAGAATATCGTTTCTCCAGCAGTGAAATGGCAGTACCCGTGTTTCTTTCTCTTTTCCCTTCGGCCATATGAAGTGATGAATGATGGATAATGAATAACCGGGCTTCTCTTTCTCTAATGCATGGCAAGCAATGGCAAAATGAGGAACATGCGTGCCTCCACTTGTCCAAACCTTGCATGCGTGGAAGTGAGAAAAAGAACAAAATATATGGGTGTACTAATAATATATGCATGGGGTAAATTATACCTTGGATTTTTCCAATGTTTTTCAATTTCTATCTTAGTCCCTCTTTATTTTTTAAAATAATCTTATATATTTAACCTCAAGATGATTTATTAATCTTATATATGCATTAACTTCCTTAATTTCATAAGGAAATTTTCTTAAAAATATTAGGCTAAACTATTACCTTTAAATAATTTTCTTGAATTATCTTAAGAAATTTGGCCTTTAATTTCAAAAATAGCTTATTAAACTATTTAAGCTACTTTTGGGGAACTTAAACATTTCCTTAATTTTCTATATCTCAAAATAAAATTATATAATGATTCTTTAAAATTTGGGATATTACACCCTTTGCGTGGGTGTAGACATCTTTTGCTGGAGTTGTCTTCTCACTTCTCTATGCTAATGTATGACGTGACCCTCTTGTTTGGTCCCTTGAGGATATTGTTTTTAGGTGTCAACCTCCACTGTGCTATGTGTTCTTGTGAGGCATTTTTGGTTTCCTCAATCACTCCAATACTTGCTATAGTGGGATTTCGATTGAGGCATATCTTGCTGGGATTGGGATATCTTTTCCTTCTCATTTTCCTATATGCTTAACCAACATGCTAGCTCTTTCCATGTTATATAAATGGGAGTGCTAGCTTTTTCTTTGTACTGGTGATATCATTTTGTAACTATATAACCTTTTCTTATAAAACTTGATCTTTTATCAAAAAAAAAAAAGAAAGAAAGAAAGGAAAAAACATAAATTTCCCAAACCTATGGCATCTATCCAAGCCCATGTGGGAAAAAAAACCAAGGAGCAAAAAGAATATCAAAACATAAAGTAGTCCAATATTAATGAATTAAAGAAGACATTGACATAGAGAAAAGGAGAGAAGTAGTTCTCTCTCTCTACTGGCTGTGTTCTAAGGTGGTGTTTCGCTTCATTTCTTTATTCTTGCTCGCTGGATTTCCCTATCTCATTTCACTCTGGCTAGTTTCTTGGTTCTCTCATATGTTCTTTTGTCCTATTCTTTTTGCTTCGGACGTGTCATCGATCTTCCTGGTTTCTTCCCTCCTGTAAGGGTTCTCGGCTTCACTACTGCCACTCTCATTTCCTATTTACTATGGTCTTCTCCTTTTAGATTATTCATGCTAGCAAACTTTAGGATCTTATTTCTCTTCACTAGGAATTGAAAGGCTCGATTTCCATCATCGAACACTCTGGTCCTTGTTTTGTTCTTCATTTTTCCAATGACTCTGACTGTTCCTTTATCTTGGACCATAGTCTATGGTTTCTCCAAGGGTTTATGGTGGCCATTTATCCATGGTCTCCTGGTAGATCAATCTCCTAACTTGTTT
>JBAGKO010138467.1:0-21464 GCA_037177275.1 Acacia concinna | reverse complement strand
TTTCAACGAGTTTATCAGAGTTGGGTTTCCACAATCTATCTTTTTGAGCTTTGAGCTTATCAGAGTTGGAAGAGAACAATGAAAAACTCAAGATTTGGGTTAGGAAAGTGAAAGATGTTCATAAGACTAAAGATCTTTTGGGTGAATTAGATCTTCTTTAGATACAAAACCACTTAGATGAATTCTTTGTTTCACTTTTGAAGATTTTTCATTTTAGAAATATGAAAGCAGAAAATCCAATTGTTTTGATGAATGAGAAATATTTTTCTGCGATTGCTGTGAGTCGGAAGAGGAGACAAGAGAGAAGCTAAAGGAGAGAGTTGATTGATGACGTGGTGTGATGTTAGCTTTCAGATTGAATGGATGGACAGGATTTAAAGATTCCAAGAGAAGATGTGAAATGCGCCACTGAGAAAATCTGCTTCCGGTTGAGAGGGGAAAGGGAGAGAAGCCGGTTCCATTGGCGGAGAGAGTGAAGATACGACTATTGAACTCTGTTTGTTGATTAATGTCCGTTGATTGCCTAGAAAATAGAAATACGTCTCCGGGCTCACATTTGAATCTCGAACATCACCTCCATCAAAATTGTTATCAAAATAAAAATAAAAATTTTTATATTTGGATGATCTCCAAGTCAAGTCAACACAAACTAGATTTCATCTAAAAGACAAAGTACACACGGTGTTCGTTCATATATACATCCTCTGTTTCTTCTATATTTGAGCCAGAACACTCATTATTCATCAAATTCATAATTTAGCTAGCTAAAATCAGAGAGAGACGCCTTTCTTGTAATTAGTACAGTAATTAAGTATCCCTTTCAATTAAATACTACCATTAATTAAGTTCTTTCTTGTTCAGCCTCCTTATGATTAGCACAAGGTGGTTGGAACAATGAAAATGCTCTGTAAGCTGAAATCACAGCTAAGATCAAAAAGCAACAAAGAGCCAAGAAATGGAGAACTAAAGCCAATTTGACTTTGCTGCAAAATCTTCCATATGATTCACAAGCTTGGCTCCATGAAACCTCCTTATCGCCATTGTAAGCTAAATAATATATCTCCATTGCCGCTGCAACTGATGTAACCATCACATACGCTATAATCTGCACACACAAAAACAAAACAAAACAAAAAAGAAAAAACTCATCTCAGTTCATTCAAAACTTTACATTAAATATTCTTAAGAATTAAGAAAAAGGGTACCCAGAAAAACATAAAAACCTGATCAGAGAGGAAGAAAATCCAAGCTTTAGAAACAATACGTCTGACCCAAGAGGAAACTGCAGCTAGAAGAGCATAAATAGCAGAGATGGCACTCACACAAACCATATATCTGGCACAAGAAAATTGATGGATTAGTTGACATGATAAAGAGTATTATAAGCTGATTTTGAGGACAAAAATGGAGGTGAAGTGATGAGGAATCAGTCATACTTGAGACCAGAGAGGCTGGAATACTTGAGTTCTCCATAGTCGCTGTTATTCTGCTGGTTCGTAACAGTAATCCATATGGTTGCTACAGAGAGAGGCACTATACAGAGCCTGAGAGAAGAATCGAAGAGCTTAAGCATTGTTGAACTGGGATTAACTGAGCTATCGTGAATGGAATGAGATATATATGGTGATCGGTAATTCAAAAATATATGAATAAAGTGGCAAGTGTTGTTGTGATTTATGATGGAGATATATAGATGGGATTGGATGGTGGAGATAAATGATGATCGTTTTTTGTTAGTGGGGCAGGTAAGAATAGTGGGCATTGCTTTCTTCGGAAAAGAAATGATGGTACTTTTTGGCTGGTATGCATATGCACAACAAAATATGGCCCTCTGTGGTTGGTTCTTCCACATGACGGGCAAAGTCAAAAAGCAAGTAAGAAAAGAAATTTATGTTAAGACTTTAACTATTTATGAATCTTTTTAATGAAATAATGAGTGAATTAATTTTATAAATATATAGATATATAGGTTTTACAATAGTTTTGAAAATTAATTAATGTTATAATTTCTGTATACAATGAGGTAGAAAATAGAACAGTTTCATTTGAGGTAGAAAAACGCTAGGAGACCTATGCTTATATTTTATATTATAAATTAAAATTAATATATGACGTTGTTGATATGACTTTTCTTAACAAACTAGTTGTAGCACCCACAAATATATTTGTATATAATTTTTAAAAAAAAGAAAGGAAAATTTCAGAAAAAGACCAAGAAAATAAATAAAAGACAGATCAGAACTATGAAATTTGGAAATTCTAAATTAGGCCTTTTTATTTTTTTTCCCCTGAAATTACAAACATGCTACTGAATTTTAACAACATGAGACTTTTTATTTACAACAAGCTATCACAGTTAAAAACACCAAAAACATTTAGGTATTACATATTTACATTGTAAATTGTTGTACTGGTGTTATTAATTGAGATAATCTTGTTGTGAGTTAAAAGTTTTGTGTTGTTAAAATTCAGTAATATTTTCATAATTTCAAGAAAAAAAAGTACAAAAAGGCCTAATATAAATTTTTCACATTTCGTAGTTTTAATCCATCTTTTATATATTTCCATAGTCTTTTTTGAGATTTTCCCAAAAAAGAATAGATAGTATTCTCAATTCTTTGATTTTCCAAAGAACCTCATGGAAGCCGTAATGCTGACGCAATACTCCACTAAACAAAACCTCACAATATACTGTCTTTAGGGGAAAATATAAATAAATGCCACACAAATATTAAAAACTTTGAAAGATGATTTAAATTTAATAAATGATAAATGAGGGACAAAAAACTGGTCAGTTTTATTTATTCTCTATTAAGTTTTAGTCATTATCTGCTCAATTTTAGTCACTATCTGTTAAGTTTTGGTCAGAGCCCCTCATTTACAATTTACAAAATTTAAATAATCTTTTAAGGTTTATAATGTTTCAAGAGTATTTATTTATTTTTTTGCCTTGTCTTTATTTGAAAAAAATAATAATTTGATAGCCTTATTCATGTATGTTCACAGATTTATCAAGAAAAGAACTATGTACATAGATTAATATATAAAATCTTCAAATCAATTTAATGAACTTTCAAAGAAATAATTAATTTGAAAGTATAATTTATATTTTTTATGCAACTTATTTTTTCATTTAATTTTAAAATTAAAATTTTTCATTATAATTATTATTACTATTCTGATAATAGTATTTTATGATATAATTATTATTTTTTCCTTTATAATTGATAATGAAAACCATAATTTTATTTATAATTCATAAATTTTTATTAATAACTACGACATGTATATATTATTTATTAATTTATGAGATAACCATAATTTTATATTCATGATTAATTTAGACATGCATAACCATTTGAAAATTTTTTAAATAAAAAACACATTGATTTGCTTTCCTTTTTTCATTTTGAAGAAAGGAGGTGAGTTGGATTGCTCAATAATATTAGGGCATGCCTCTGGCTCAACGAGTTAAAACCAACCTTTTTACCAGGCCAATCTGTCATTGATTTGTTTTGTAGTTACAATACCTGCAACTTATAATTTTTGGACAATCAAAAGTTCTATAAATGTGGGCCTTATATCATCATATTAGCCCATAAGACTACATGACATTAGCTCATTGGGCTTTTATTTATTAGCGCATTTCTACTGTGGAGCGAAACCGAAGACCTTTCAATTAAACTTGGATTTTAGTTTTAGCCTAATCCAACTATAGCTAATGATTGAAATTATTAATTAGAGCTCATGCAAAATTACATTGTTTAATACTACTTCAATATTATATAAATATAAAACTATTACATTTTGGTGCCAAGAAGCTTTGAAATCGCAGCATAACCATAATTAATAATTAAACATTTATAATTGGTCATAATCCACTCTTATGTATAACCCTTTAAGCTTAAATTCTTTTAGTAATACCCAATCATTTTGAATCTCATTCAAAATCATGAATAGCGAATGGAATCTAGCAATACATGATCTCGTCTTAAGTAATAAGAATCTTTGTGATGTACAAGCATAATTCATTACCAATCAATCTATTTCTTTGTAAGAAAATACTTATGTTAAGTTCTTTATATCCATTTTGTCAGATTCTCTAATCACACGCGACCATGTGTCTTATTTTTTAATTATAATTATTTAATTATAAGCTCAAATACAATAAAAAGTACACACGATCATATGTGATTAGAGAACCTGACGAAATAGATATAAGGAACTTGATGTAAGTATGATATTTCTTTATAATAGACTAAATCAAATCAACAAGAAGAAAGTTTGGTCATCTTCACCCATTTATACATTACTTTTTTATCAATCATATTATAAGGTTCTTAAATAACTTTCAACATTTCCCAAAGGAGCAAAAATATTTGATAAAACTTGCAAATTTGTGTTTGTTTGAGGGTTATTATTAGGGAAATTTACAATGAGATCCCAAATAAGGGACTTTACGTCAAATAGGTCCCATAAAATCGCGTATTTACAGTCAGGTCCCAAGGTTGTAAATTTCTGCTGCTGGAGGTTGTAATTTACAACCCCAGCAGCACAATTAACAACTCCGGAGTTGTTAATTGGGACCTAATAGTAATAAATTCCTGAAACCTGGGACCTCACTGTAAATACGAGATTTCACGAGACCTATTTGACATAAAGTCCCTTATTTGAGACCTCATTGTAAATTTCCCTTAATATTACTTTTAGTCCCTAAAGTTTCACTAAATTTTAGTTTTAGTTCCTTAAGTTTGAAACTAGTAGTTTTGATTCTTTAAGTTTATTCTGTTTAAAATGGTAGTTCATGTAAATTGGAAAGGATTAGGAGCTACATATACTGGTGTTAATTTTGCCTATGTGGCACTAATTTTGGTAAGTTGCTTATGTGGCATGCTAATTGAGAAATTTTAAGTGGTAAATAGAATATCCAATTAAGTATGAGCTAGACATTTAATTTTTAAAAAATTGTTTAATATAAAATGCACACACAATAAATAAACAAAGACAAAAGCACAAAGTCTAAAGAAATCAAAAAAGAAAGGGGGAAAGGGTTTGGCCAAAAAGACTTGTTTGTGCCAACAATGTGTGACATGGTTGTCACCTAAGCAACCATCATTGCTGATGATCATCAAGCAAAAATTACGATCACATTTTGGTTGGCTTTCTCTTCTCTTAAAGGTAAGAAACTTCTTCTTTGTTGAACATTGTGGCTAAACTTATATTGTCTCATAAGAGTATAATAGTGAATTGGAGAAGTGGAATAATGAAAATGATGACTTTTTGTTTAAATTATTACTTGCTTTAAACCCATTGGTCATTAGTTTTGATTAACACCATGGCTCTAGTTTATTTTGATATTTTTGTTTGTTAGAATCCATGTTTTGATTATATCAAAGCTTAGGGTTAGTGTTTTGTAGTAGAATCCATGGATTGAGCCACTTGTGATGGTAATCGCATATCACTCGAGTAAGCACCCGAGTAATGTATTTTAAAAATCCCTCCTCACTTTGTTAGACAATAGTTAAGTGATTCAATGCTTTTCAATTTAATAACTCGAGTGAGCACTCATATTGAACTAAGTTCCTAATCACTCTCGTTGCACTCAAGTGAACAATAAAGTGATCAGTTTTATTTAAATAATTTGTGAAACAAACCACCCAAATGAGCACTCGAGTGACCAATTATATTAAAATCACTTCCATAGCACTTCAATTATTCAAGAAGTGATAAAATGTTTTCATAGCAAGATCACTTGAGTGAACATTTGAGTGTCCTTATGATTTCAAGATCACTTACAAATCACTCCAATGAACCCAAGAGTGATTCATTATTCTCAAATTCTTTAAAAATCTTATGGGAGTCTAATTTTGTTTCCCCTATTTTCTTGCTTACAGTCCCTCCCTCTCACAACCATTTTCCCCCTTTCCTTTCCCCTTAGAGATCGCTTCTACGTCTTAAAATATTTTGCCTCTCTCAAAATTTATTAATATGTCATATATAATCCTTATTTTTGCATTATTATATTTATGGGTGCCTATTGTTTTGACAAAGGATGGCCTATGGTTCTTGATTATGTCAGGGAGCCTGAGTGTAGGATGGCTCATGCTAGCAAATCAAAAACCATAATATGTTTTGGTGGTTGTATTTTTTAGGAAATATTAGTGTGTGTGTGTGTGCATATACCTCTATTTTCATTAAATTTTGAATCAATTCCTTGAACATTTTTCATTTTAACAAGTCCTTACATTCTAAAATGTTAGAGGTATCCATCCTTGCAGTTTAAGACCTTGATAACGCTATTTATTTTAAGTGATGAATGGAAAGAATGGGATGGGGTTATTTGCAATGGATTCATCTATGGCATTCAAATTAGTAGGAATGGGGTTCTCATGGAAGATTAGTGTAAGTCCATTGTTGAAACTCAAGGGTATTATAACTTTTAGCACTAGAAATAATTCTTTTTTCTAGTACAATTCAAGGAATCAATATAATATATGTCTCGATAGGTTTGTACTTGTTGGAAATAAATTTTCCAACAAGCTTCCATCATATTTCTTCCAAAAAAAATGAGGTCTTTTGAAGAAAGTATGACTTAAAAAGAACAACTTTAAGGGTTAGATTTCATCACATATTCCCTAATCCTTGAGCAAAGACTTGAAAACAAAATAAAGGAAGCATTGCAAATCTAATTCAAATTCTAATAGTAAGAAAGTAATATAGTGACGATTGATGCCATAGGTGTTGCATCATTTATAGCACTTCTCACACTTTTTAGTTTTAACTCTACTATATGTTCAATCAAGGCAAAAGTAGGAGAGGGAATATTGGGTTTAGTCTGATTAGAGAACAATAGCAAATTAAACAATCATCTACATTAGAGAAGTTTGGGTTTTTGAACTAGAAAAGAAAGACAAGGTATATCCAGAAAATCAAGTCAAAATGGTTCCAATAGAAGTAGATAGGGTGGCGACAGTAATGGTGGTATCAAAGAGCTTGTAATGGTAAACAATGAAAGGGATGTGTTTGGTGTAATATCCCAATTTTTATTCACTAACGTTCCTCAAGTACATGACAAGATAAGAGAAATAAAATGGTAGATTTTGATATAAGAATTATGGTAAAAGTAAGTTTGGCTGATTTATGAAAAGTGACATGAGGCAATTCTGGTGTGCATCATTTTTTCCTAGGCTAATGATGCCAAAAATTGTGAACTTCTCATTTAAAAGTAGACATGTCAAGATTTAATTTTATACGTGTGAGATTTGGATGTATATGTTAGGAAATACAAATTTGGGAAGTTTGCCCGGAGAAATTCGCTAGCTTTTGGAGCAATGTACCAAAATGAATTTTCTGGGAATTTTCAAAATGAATTTCCCAAGAATTTCAAGATTCCAATTGAGTAAAGAAAGTATTTTTCTTTAAAACTAGACTCAATAAGGGACATTTTAGTTTGAAATCACTTCAATTGGATACTTGTGCAATTATATATGAATTTTCAAACTTGAGTGAAAATTCTGCCTAGAAATCCGAAATAGAAAATCTAATGGCACAATTTTAATTTGTGACACATTCAAGGATAAAAAGGGAAGACAAGATTTAACCCCAAAGGCAAGATGGGAATGCCAAAATAAAGGGCTAAGATATAGTCTTGCAAAGAAAAATATCAAGAAAATAAAAGGCAAAACATGTGGACAAGAATTTATCTTGATTAATTAATAAAATTATTACATGTTTTAATTTTGTAAAGAGGCAATATTAATGGCATGAGCTGCCCATAACTTCAGCAGCCAAGGGAGCTACAGAGAGAGGGAGCTCTTGAAAAAGAAAAGAGAGAGAAAAGGAAGAGAAGAGAAAGGAAAGAAGGGAAGCCAAGAGAATCAAGGTGAGTTTATGGCCAAAATTCTTCCATTTCTTGTAGTTCGATCTTGCTTCCATAACCTCTTCTAATGGCTAGAGCCTTCTTGAAATCTCATGTTTAGCAAGAAGAAAATTAAAGAAAAGAAGCTTTAGGATTCAATTTTGGCAAGCTTAAATCAAGAAGACAAGAGGTATCCAAAACCTTTTTCTTGTTGTTGACATGTGATGACTTGTGATAGTTGATGGTGGTTGTTATGGTTGATTAGTTGATTTGGACTTGTGTTGCATTTTGGGGAGCATGAACCCTAAGGGAAGGTGTTGTTCAAATTTAGATTGATCATATGGAGAATGAATATAATGGGTTAAACAAGTGATTCTAGGTATAAATAAGGTGTTTTGTTGAAAGAAAAATTGAAAGACCTGTTTTGGCCATTCACCCTGATTTTGTCTAGACCTTATTTCAACATGATACAGGTTATTTTGATGGTTTTGATGCTTCCAATAGGTTTAGGATGATCAATTGTGTGGGGTAAAGGTAAGGAAAATCATTTTGGAAGCAATTGGATTGAAATTGACATTTTTGTCCAAAATGTATAGCATTTCGGTTTGGCCTTGTTTCAAGGTGAAGGAGTTTGATTTTGGAAATTCTGAATCCAAAAATGGATTCAGGATGCAAAATTGTGTAGGGATAGCCTATGTCATAATTTCTGGAACGGTGTAAGTACACTTGGTATAAAAGGAAAGAGATGGGATACCCTAAGGGCAATTTCAACAATGTGCATTTCAAATGAAAATAAGTAATGATTTGGATTTAGAAATGAAGATTGAATTATTGATAACTCATTTAATAAACATTTGGTATTTTAGGGTTTGAACTTTTCCTGGCAGATTGAAAGATTAATTGTAGAAAGGACAAGCCTACTGGAAGGGACAACATGTAGTAACTCTATCCCTCACAATTTATGTGATTATTTATATGCATTATTTTGTTATGTTTGTGATGTGAGAAATATATGGCTGTGGTAGTGGCCGAGAACCCTCATGTCGAGATAGTGTATCTAGTCGTGGTAGTAGTTGAGAACCCTCTAGTAAAGGTATTGAATTGATTGACGTCACCTATTGTACCTAACTGTAGTAATAGTCGAGAACCCTCCAGCTAGAAGTATATGGTTGTGCAGTGGTCGAGGACCCTCCGATTGAGGTACTGAGATGAGTTAGGATAGACAAAGGTCTAATCCACCAGCTAGCCATCCGTGGTTAGGCGTGGCATAGGCCTTAGACAGATGTGTGTGGCATGTATGTTTGTATTTACCTCAGATGTGCAATATGGTGCCTTGCATGTTTGTTGTTGCATATTTTATGAGTGATTGTCTATTACTACTGGGATTCTTTTGAATCTTACCCCTTCCAAAAATTATAAAATATTCAGACAGAGGAAATAGTCGTGAGGGCAAAGGCAAAGTAGCATATGCTGGTAGCTGAGGAATCAGGATTGAAGTAGTAGTTGTTGTGGATTGTCTGCAGTGTTATTTTAATTTAACGACTTATAAATATTTTGTAAGAAACCTATGGGGATATTTGTAGATACCTAAGCACTATATATATATCAATACAGTTGATTGTACGTTATTTCCACTCACCAATTGAACTAAGCTCAATTACTCTGATGAATATGGAACTGGAAGAGGGGTTTGACATTTGGGGTGATCGATTTGGTGAAGGTGACATTAGAAGTTTTTAGCACTAAAGAGTTTGGATCATCTTGCATCAAAGCATTGCTTGAGACCTTATCTTCTTTCATCTTGCCTCCTTTGCGTTAAACTCCAGTTGTAACCTAGTTAAATTTGCTTATGCAAAGTAATCTTACACATCACTCAAAATAAATTGTGTTAACATAGGTTAGTATTTTATCTACATAGAGATGGATGTCTTTAAAAATTTAAACTAAAGGACTGAAAAAATGTTCAAGGACCTAATTCAAAAGTTAGTGAAACTATAAAAAACCGCATATTAGTTTTCTCTTTTTTAAATGTGAAATGTGATTGTAGTTTTTTTTCTGTGTAATTGTTGTATGGGACCATCTTTAAATGGTATTGTGTTTGTTTTTTGATGTTTGAATTATTATCCAAATATGTTTATATGCATGCTAACTAGATTGGCTATAATGATCAAGGATTAAGAAAATGTTTATATATAAACAACACTTGGTTCATTTTTTTTCAAAAATTCTATTAGTTTCTTATATCCTCTTATGTTGAATTAGCTTACATACACTACAAAGAAGCTGAGTTAAGAGAATTGAATAGTTCAAAGTTACACCAAACAATCATGAAGTATATGAGCAAATATTTTATGGTTGTAGATGACAAGCCTTAAATAATAGCTTCATTTTTTACCAAAAAAAGAATAATAATATTATTTACTTCATGATTATATGTGAGCGATCATACAATAATATGTGCATATATTTTATAAATTTCACAGTCTATAAGCATTGACTTTTAAAAACCCTTACCTGACCAATTTTCTTTCAACATTTAAAAGTTACCAAGTTACACATTGCTCATTCCCAACACTATTGACAACTCTATTCTAGCTTCTGCACGACCATTTCACTCTCATCCATCACTCCCTTGATGTATTTATTCCTTTCCCCTCTATTACTCGTAGTTCATCGATGCTGATTCTTGGGTTGTTTAATGTGGGTTTTGAACTCATGGGTTGTAGGTTAATAGCTTCTTGATTCTTTGTTTTGGTGTTTTTTGAGCTTGTCTCTTTTTCCTAAAGGTGAGTTCAATTTCATCCTTTTTTGATATGGGTTTATTGGTACATTTTGTATATTTTGATTTGCATAAAGTTTCTAGAAATATTGTTTTTGGGTTATTTTATATGTACATTGGGTTTTGTCACATGTTTTAAGTGTTTTCTATAATCAAAGTTGTTATTTGTTTGAGTTGTTATATGATTTTAGGACACAACTAACATAAAAATCAAGTGGCGTCGTTGCTGAGGAGCCTTAGTTGTTGAGGTTCCTCTAGCAATCTTGTGGGTCCATAAAACTCAAACACTTACCTTAGGATCAATTTTTATTGTTTTAGTGCTTTTTTTTTTCTATTTTTCATTAGGTTTTTTAGTGTTTGATCTAAGAAATATTGGAGCTTTGCTTCTATACTTGTCATGAACCATTGGCTCTTAGGGGTTGTTTGAAGCATTTTGGGTTGCCACATGGTTTGAGACCTTATTAGCACATCCGTAATGTTTGATTGGGCATTCTAAGTGTTGTTGACTTTCTGAGTCTAGAGGGTTCGTTGCTTACTCAAGCTGGAAATTTGAGTTGATAGCTTGTACTTAGTGTTTTTGGTGAGATATTATTTGTTAGATTTTATGTTTTGATGATAACCAAATCATTTGTAATAATCATAGGAGATTTTTGTTTCAATCTAAATATAAGCTTATAACAAAATGAAATATTTTCTTTGATGAAATTTAGAACTTGAGTTAAAATGTTTCATGATCTTGAGAGTGTTTAAAACTCTTTTAATTCAACCATTATTTCAATTTAAAAGTTTTCTAGTAAAAAAAATTTATAAATAAATAAAATAAAATGATTAAATCATTTTTCACCCTCATAACAGTGAGTCACTCATTATGAAGGTGTCCTTCAATGAGTAACTCACTCAAGGTGAATGATACTGGTTTAAAAACATGCGCGTGCGCGCACACACATATTTGCTCCCTTTTAATAGCAAGTTAAAAAAATTAACAGTGAGTCACTCACTATTATGATAAGCTTTCTTCAGCGTGTGACTCACTGAAGAGAAGGGAAGTAGTCTTTAAAAATTTTCTTTTAAAATTCCTCATAGCTCAAGCTATAAGCTCAAGCTCTCTTCATATTTGTAAAATCAATCTTAAAAATTAAACCGATAGCTCAAGCTCTCTTCATATTTATGAAATCAATCTTAAAAATTAACTCAGATAGCTCAAGGTATAAACTTAAGCTCTCTTCATCTTTGTGAAAATCAATTTTACTAAAAAATATATAATTCTGATAGCTCAAGCTCTCATTTGATATTTTTCCCCTCAAATCAATTTCTCTTCTTTTTTACACTATGATAGCTCAAGCTATGGCCTCAAGCTCCTTTCTTCTCATGAACTTGAGCTATCTTCTCCAAACTCATAAACCATAAACAAAGCATTGTAGAGTAAGTGTAGAATTATCTATATGTTAATGTTATTGGTACATGTTGTTTACTAATGCTTTTATAAGTTTTTGTACATGATAAATAACATATTACAATCAGGAAAATGAAGACACAAGTTTAAAATCACAAAAAGCAATTTTTGTGTCAGAACATTAAATGCTTCAATAAATGCTACTAACTACCTGCGAAATACGAAGAACATTCTCTTAGATCCCCAACAGCTAGTTTTTCTTTAGAGAAATTCTTCTTATCTCACAATGGAATTTTACAAGGTGACTCCAACGGATTTTTGAATAGTCACAACAGATATGGCAACATAAACTTCAATAATGACAATGGTCACTAACCTCAAACAAACTATAAAAGGCAAAGGCCTTTATGAGGATCAACTAACGAAACCAAGCGCATTAATTATTCTTACTGTTTCATTAAGTGTCATCTTAAATTTCTTAGCATGTAAACCTACTGAGCGTCAATGATTATTTATCCATTATGTGAGAGAGTATTAGCAAAAGTTTACTAAAGTCTATTGTGAGGTACTCAAGGTAGAGGGACCTTGAACAGGTACTTGGATTGCACAATATAAGAGGGAGTGTCTTTTAAGTGTTAAATTGAGTCTGTATTGAGGCACCAAGAGCCCATTAAAATCTTGAGGAGTTAGTGATATATTAGTGGTATATTGAGAAACTAGACATCGGTCAAGAGTTATAGACTGAACCAGTAAAAATCTTATGTGCATTCGTGTCTAAAGTTTGAAGAAAATTTTAAGTCTCCCAATTCACCCCTTTTGGGTGAAAGCTTGCCTCAACATTACCCAATCTTCCTCTTGCATTCTAGAGAAGGTAAATTATGTGTTTTGTGATAGTACTCCAATCATATGGTGCAAAAGTACCCTAGCTCTTCTGAATTTCCCTTTATGTTCTATCAACACTCAATTTATTTTCCTTGTTTTCTTTATCTTTAATTCCCCTAAAATGACAAAAATACTTGCAAATAAATTCTTATAATAAGATAACCAATTATGCAATATTAATGACATTTTCACATATATTTCCTAGAGTACCCCTAATTCACATATTATCATAATTAAAACTCTAAATGAATATTAACCATGGAAAATGCCCTATCTTCTTACATAAAATTCTACAATGAATCATGTAAATATGTAAGTTATCATTATCATATTTCCTTATAGATACATGATATGATCTAGATGAGAAGTGCAAATAAAGAATGAATGTTTGTCAATTGTCTATCTAAGGAATACTTGGGTTGGAAATATCATCAGGTTTGTAGTTTGTAACAATATTAAAGATCATGGTGTGATTATTTTCCCATGTGTAAAATGTGGTGTTGTGAAACGTATTCATCTGGATAGTTGTGAGTTGCACTTAGCAGTGTGTAAAATTTGTCATAGTTATATGTGTTAGACAAAATATGAGGAAATAAATGTGAGAAATACTAGCTAGCCCATTTAGAAAGGTGTGAATCACCTAAATTCAACACAAGTATAAAAGAGGCCAACCGTCTTGATATGGCCAATGCAATTTAAGCGAAATTTAGTAAATTCCTAGAAAAGTGATGAAGAGAAATGCAAAGAAGCCTTGGTATGAAAGTTGTATTGAATTCACATTATTATATGCAGTGTTGAAATTGTACAACTTAAATGCAACAAAGAAGTGGAGTGACTTAAACTTCATAGAATTACTTGTATTTTTGACAATAATGCTACCACTAGGGAATGATATGCCAACCAAAACATATGATACAAAACAAGTGATGTAAACTATTGACTTGAGTTATGACAATATGCATGCTTTCCACAATGATTGTATTTTGTTCAAAAAGGATATGAAATATTAACTAAGTGTTCAAAGTTTTATACCTCACCCTACCAAGAGAATGGGAAAAGTCCAAAGAAGATGTAATTTTTTTTCCAATTATATCTAGATTTAGGTGCTTGTATAGAAATTCACATTATGCGAAAAATTTAAGGTGGCATATGGATAAAAGGATTCGAAACAACATGCTTTAGCATCTAGCTAATTTTGCTGAATGGAGTAATTTTGACTTGAGTAACCTAAAATTTGTTGAAGAAAAAAGAAACATCCACCTAACATTTGGCTATTGATAGGAGAACCCATATGAGATGCACAAGTACCCATAATTCGTGGCCAATTATGCTATTCATATATAACCTCCCTCCTTAACTTGCAATTAAAATAAAATATATGATGTTGCCAATTATAATCTTAGGGCCAAGGTAACCAAGAAATGGTATATGAAAAGAAGGTATATGATATAAACTTTATACTAATAATTAAAGACTTGAAGAAGTTGTAGGACAAAGGGAAGCATGTATATGGTACTCATGGGAAAAAACCTTCAATTTGAAGGTCATGCTATTCAACACAATCAATGACTTTCTTGCATATAATAATTATTACGGTACAAAATGAAAAGCAAACTTGGATCCCTGATTTGTGAAGACGCTACACAATCAATCAAGTTGAAGCATTGTATAAAGAATTCTTATATGAATATCATATATGTTTAAAAAGGGCCATCCATATCACTGTATGAGGAAATACTTCAATGGAAAATTATAGGAAAGGAGGGCACTTGAACTATTTTGAGTTTCTTGCTACAACAAAAGTGTGTGAGGGTTCCTCTTTAAATATAAGTAATCTTTTGTCATTAAAAGACTTGAAGCTGAAGGGTCTTAAATCCCACTATCGCCATGTGTTGATGATAAAGTTTATTCTAATAGCAATATGAAATGTTTCATTTGAGGAGGTACAAGCTACCATTATAGAGCTATATTTCTTCAAGTTAATGTGCAATAAAATGATTGACCCTAAGAAATTACCAAGGCTGCAAACCCAAATAGTGACAATACTATGTGAGCTAGAGATGTCTATTTCCCCTAGCCTTCTTTGACATAATGGTGTATATAATTTTTCACTTGGTTAGATAGGTACAACTGTCTAAATCAGTCTATATTAGATAGTGTACTAAGTTAAGTGATGGATAGAGGACTTGAAAGGGTTTGTGACAAACTAGAGACAACCAAAGGGTTGCATTATTGAACAGTATATTTGTGAAGAGGTTGCTAAATTTCATATCAATTAATTAAAATATTATTGTGATATTAGGCCTTCTCAGCATGAATGAGAGATATCTAAATGTACGTCTCAACTTTGAAGAGATTGATGAGTATGTAGCTATTCTCTTGATGAGCTTATGAGGGAAAACCCCAACATAATAGAGAGTTGGAATGCCAAAAAGTATAATAAACAATTAACAACATGGTTGAAGTAGTATGTGGATGACAAGTACAATGTTGATTGGAATTTAGACCCTTAAAAAGTAATTTTCTTGGAAAATTGTTTGAACAAATAGGTGCTTTCTTTCTCATGCTACGTTATCAATGGATACACATGCTACAATAGTAAGCAAGAAGACTAGAGCAAAATGAAAACTAGTGGAGTATTTATTCTTGATAATATCATGAAAACATTAAGTGTTAAAGCTAAAATCTTGTCTATGTGAATATGTCATACTATGGGGTGGTTGGACACATTTGGGAGTTGGGTTATGTAGGATTTTGGGTTCTAGTATTTAGGTGCAAGTGGACTGAAAATAATAATTCTTTGAAAGTGGATGAGCTATGGTTAATACAATTGAACTTGAACTTGTAAGGTTATAAAGAAGAGCCATTCATTTTGACTTCTCAAGCTAAACAAGTATTCATTGTTCTTGATCTTACTAATAAGGATGGCCTTTTGTTTTGTTATCAAATAAAACACATAAGGATGCATAAGGTGACAATCTGGCTAAGGATGATCCTTTCATTTTCAAAGGATGTCACTTAAAACATATTTCAATGAGGATGATTCTTTGTATATTAGGTATGACCACAATGAAAGAATTTGGATTTCAAGGAGGGTGAAATTTCTTCACAAATTGAAGAAAACAATTGTAACTACAAAGAGTATCAAAATTATGAAGACTAAAAAAAGGAAAATTTTCACTTGATCGTGTAAATTCCCTTACCTTTGTTGCTTGATTTAATTATTATTTGTGTTAATCATTGTTTGAATTAAATGATCTTAATGATGACCTGGTTTTTTTGTCAACTTGTGACATACGAGTATAAGTTTTCCTTCTAATTTGTGGTTCTAGTAAGGATGGTCATCCAATGTTTAGTGTATAGATATGTAGCTCACTACATAAATGCACTTGATCCATATTGATATTGATGTAATGATAATTCTATATTTGTTGTTACTATGCATTATTTCATAGACTACTTGTTGGAATTGTTTATTTTGTATACATGCATGGCCTTTAGCTAAAACTAGATATGTTTTAGTGTTTGGTACATTATATTGTTTCTATAGGCAATTTTGCAAGGGCCTAATCACAAGTGAGCTCTCTGTTTAAGAAAAATTTGCCACATACTTCATTATTATTTTCCAATAACAATAAAGTATTTTATAATAGATCATGGTTTTAACAAACAACCATGAAGTATTGTAGTATATTTTACCGACCAACAGCCATCAAATAAACTTGTAGATGACCAAAATTGGTCTCAAATACTTTAAGTTTAGCATTAGAATCATATTGTATTATGCAATATATGTCACAATTTTTTGTGAATAACCGTTGAATAATATAATCTATACTATATTTCACAAGGGTTGCCTAAGAACTGTGAAGTCCACATGAAATAACTAACAGTTCTATTTAAACAATTCTGAAATATAGAGTCTTATATTTTAGGGAAAATTGCGTTTAGGTTCCAATAAGAGAAAATACGGTTAAACAATCCTGTGAAATCTTATAATTGTACTTAAGTATCATGGAGTTGTCAATGGACACTCATAGAGTTATCAATGGAAGCCCATTGAGTTGTTAACTGGGACTTAAATGTAATTATGAGATTTCACGTGACCATTTGATCGTTTTTTCTCTTGGTTGGGACCAAATCCCAATTTTCCCTATATTTTACCATTGACAACCATAAAATATTAATATTTAACAATAATATATGTAAGATTCAAAACCATAAAAAATATTGATAAAATTAACTATGAAATATAGACAATTATGTAGTATTATATATAAAACATAAAACCCATAAGCCATTTAATACAACCAAATACACCAAGAAAATGTTTTGTTTAATTTAAACTTTATATATCTATATAATGTTTTACTTTTTCACAACACCACTTAATATTTTGCTTGAGTTTGAATTCAATATTAAATTGTTTAATCTATCACAGCCATGGTCACTTAATAAGGAACAAATGATAGTGGGCTTCAGATCTGTTATTTTCTATATAGCCACGTTGTTCTTCTTTTATTTTCCTTGTCCTAAAAGAGTATGACTTGAAATAGGATTGCCTTTACTAGTACGATACATGTGTCTAGCAAAACAAACTTGAAGGAGAAAACAAATAAGGGTTGAGGTGCAAAAATAACCATAAAATATTGTCAAAAGTGTAAAAGTAATCATGAATTATTTTTTGGAACAAAAGTAATCATGAACTTTTGAAAATTGTGCAAAACTGTTAAGTTACTGAAGTGCCGTTAATTTTTTATGAGGGTTTGCTATAATAACTTAATAGTTTTGCAACATTTTATAAAGTTTATAGTTACTTTTGCTTAAAAAAAAGGTCATGGTTACTTTTGCACTTTTAACAAGAGTTTATGGTTATTTTTGTACCTTAACCCAAAAAATAAGGATTTAAATTACTTGGATAAAAATAATGAATGTTCAAAATTCATTTGGTTATTCCTGTGCATGGAAATAAAATGGATTTTTTAAATCTTACTAAATTTTTATCTTAAAAATTTACATGCATCTTTTAAGAGAATAATAAAATAGTAATTAATATATGTTTTCTAGCATTTCTACCAAATTGTAAAATATATATACCTTCTATACATATTTGTGAGTTATAAATTTTACATATCTCCCTTTTAATTACCGTCATGGGAGACTTCTGTGTATTTTAAACTAAAAAAGATGTTTATATAATCTGGTAAAGAGGTCTATGCAATTTGTTTTTTTTAACAAAAGTTGGTAATGATTTTTGTTATTATAAGTAAAAAAATCTATATAACTTTGTCAAATTTTTAAATATTTTCAAATTGGATTAAAAAATAAAAACAAGATTCATGTAACTTCAACAAAATTAAAAGAAGACATTTTTCTTTATCTTTTTTACTATAAAATATGTCTCAATCATTTTATTTTAAAATTGTCTTACAAATATATGAGTACCATCCAAGCCCTAGCACCATAATTGGGCAACCTTCCATGTAAAATATGTCTCAATCATTTTATTTCAAAAAGGTCTTGTTTTAGTCTGAAATGTAAGAACTCAATCTATTTTCTTTTTCAAATTTGTATTTTTTTAAAAAAACTATCTCTCTTATTTATACATATTAAAGGGGTTTCATCAGTAAGGACATTTTACTACATATGGTTAATTATGATATTTATATAAACTAATATATACTTTTTACAAATGATTAATTTAACTAATTTTCATAATATATATAAATAATTATCTAATTTTTATGTTAGTATGGAAAGTTTTTCTTCCAACTCAGTATTGACAGAGTTAACAGCTTAGCTATATATACTCATTCATATTCATTCATCAACTATCTATCTATATCAAGGAACCAAAAAAAAAAGAATCAGGCAATGAATCGACAACAACACTAGTTCAAGGTTCAAAGGTCCAATCAGGGGTCTAACCGCCCATATCAAAATATTATAATTTAATTGACAATAATAAAATAGTAATATTAACCATCATTCATACCTCATAGCTAACATCAAAAAAGGAAGAAAAAAAAACCTACTCAAAATACTATATTAACCTCCATTCATCTATAAGTCATAAGTGTTGGTACAAGCCTATCACCCAAAAGGGGGTGAATTTGGTGATTAATTTTTTTTGAATTAAATAAAGAAGAGGATAAGCATTAGAAGAATATCACCAGATAATGATACAAGCGATTTATATTGCTTCAGTCCAAACACTCTGACCTATGTCCAATCCTCATATTCGTTAATGAGTATTTTACTAATCTTCCAAGACTACTTGGGCTCTTGGTGCCGCAGTATAAACTAGTCCTTCACAAAGAATCTTTCTTTCCCCTACACTTTTCAACAAGTGCCTACTTAAGGTCCCACTACCTTGAGATTTCTCAAAGAAATAAATTATACAATTAATGCTCCTCTGATGCGATCCGAAATATCCATAATCAACAAGTTGTCTCTTCAAATTCAATTGATGACTCTTTGATCAGATTGAGATTGTCACCTAAATTGGTTTGTCAGAATGATTACACCAATAATGTAGTATTAGGCAACCAGTCGCTCTTGAGGAGCGCTATTTAGAATTCCTACGTAACTAATTTTTAAGCATAACCTAATTAATTGGTTAATTAGGGGGTTTTTGTGGTGAAACTAAACTAATAAGAAAATATTTTTGGGTTTTTTAGGGTTTTGAAAATAATTTTGGTGATTAAGGTTCTTATGTTGGACTAGTCCTTCGGTAATGTTCGCTCGGCTATCCTCGCTCTCTCAAAAGATATTGAGAGTTTTCTAATTCTCTAAGTTCAATTTTAAAAACCTAAGCAATCGCTTAGGTCCAATGGTTTAATTCATGAAAATCGTTCCTTGAATCCAAGGTTTAATTAATTATTAATTAAAATGTTATTTTAGCCCCTTAGAGTGCATGTAGAAAGATGAAGAATGATCTCGAATTGACAATCAACAATTCGAGATAATGCATGTACAAGCAAATCAATCAATTAGACTGACACATAAAGTCCTAAACTTTAATATTAAATAAATCTCAAAATTCAATATCAATCTAATGCAAAATCAACTTAGGTCTTAAGATTACAATCATAATCTTAGAATATCAAATCTAGTAAAACTCCTAGATCTAGGAAATTCTAGAGAGATGAAGAGAAAATAAACATATCTAAATTAGATTACTCCCCTGGTTATTCCTTCGAACTCAAGCCTCGCTTTCCATCATTGAGAGGCTAAAGGATTTAGCCTCTCATGCCTTAGAATCTCCCGCTAATGCAGATGATCTTCGATTCCATGAGAGATTTGTTAAGGGCTTGGTGAGAATTATGGTGAATTGAATGTGTATGGTGAATAGGTAGGATGAATTTGGATGATTAGGGTTTGGATTAGGGTTAGAAATTGAGGGGAATTGGGAATCTAGGGTTTTAGGCTGCCTTACTTTGAGATCTCACGAGTAATCACCGTGGTTAATCGCAATTCAATATCCCCCTTTTTATAGACTAATTAAGAGCCCTAATCTAAAACGCATCTTTTCTAATCACGAACTGAAGTCACAACCTCAGGTCATCCATGTCGCGACCTAGCTTCGTGGAAAATCCTTCCAAACTTGATTTTGCTTCAAAACGCA
Organism: Acacia concinna; assembly: GCA_037177275.1. Lineage (NCBI taxonomy): Eukaryota > Viridiplantae > Streptophyta > Magnoliopsida > Fabales > Fabaceae > Acacia > Acacia concinna. The sequence goes on along the minus strand of JBAGKO010138467.1, from coordinate 925 downwards.
TAGCATCATTAAATTTCTCAGGTTGTGACCTAACAGGTCCAAGTCTTGACCTTAGGTGGCAGATCACTATTCCATGTGTTTTAGCCTTCAAGCTCTGGTGTCTCCATCCTTGCTCCATCTTAGGTTCCAATTTCTCCTTTGCTTTCTTGAAAACATAACAAAAATACTTTTCCTAAGGCAAGTGAAGAATTACATAAAGGAGATAAAATAATTCTATTTTTACCCCTGAATTAGCAAAATGCAAAGTATGAAACATGTAATCCAAATATTATAAATACAATGCAAATTGAGGGCAAATGTGTGCAATTTAGTTAGAAAACCCCCAAGACAACTATATAAATATTGTGTCATATCACTCTTCAACTTCAAATGAACCTTTTGATGGAGGAGCACAACAAGATGGAGCTTTAATGAAGTAAGGCATACAAAAGGAGACTTAAGCTCAAGGATGGAAGTCCAATGTCCTTGACAAAGGGATAAGTGTCATATTATGTGATGTCCAACAAATCATCAAAGTTGGCATCCAAGCTGACAATAAAGTACTGTGTGGCAGCTCAAGTGGCATCCACAATGAACAACATGTTGACTATGTGATCCAATTTGAGGCCCAACAAGCCCTCCAAAGTTTTCAAGGAGATCATCAAATCTTGAAAATGCTTACAAGGATGAAAACATGGATCATTGCCTGGATGATGACACAAAGATTTATATATGTGATGCATGATATTAAATGTGATAGGGCATCTCTAAAGCCACCTTGGTATGTACATCGTTGGTTTATGCACACTTGAATCTTAAGATAGACCAAATCAAGTTGTAAGAGATAAAAAAAAGAATTTGGATTCAGTTCTCACATTTCTAAAGGCCTAATACAATTATATGTGCATGGAGGAGTCCAATGGAGTTGTAATCATTCAAATTGGGG
>JBAGKO010138258.1:0-21466 GCA_037177275.1 Acacia concinna | reverse complement strand
CATTCAAATCTGCTATAGCCAAACAAACAAATTAATTAATTAATTAATGGTGCCATGGCCAAGGAAGAAATAATGATTGTTTAATTAATTAATTAATGGTGCCACAGCACTGTGTGTTTAATTAAAGACTAAAGTATATTAACTATCCCTTTATTTTACCTAAATCACACAAACCTCTCATCTATTTTGGAAACATATATAAACCTCTCTTGAAATTAAAACATATGCTACAGAAACCTCTTTCACATATTTGAGATTCAATTTCCATCTATTCAATCATTAATTGACCGTTGAATTTGATTATTAAATATTTATTTTGACTGAAATACCCCTCTTTTAAGAAATGAATAAAGTTTTATATTTGCATAAAAATAGTTTTTTATACAAGAAATATTCTAACATAAATTTGTTCAAAATGTTTAACATAATCTAAAATTTATGAATTTTTATTATATTGTAAAATTTTAAATTTTTAAACTTGTTATCATATTTATTGAAACTTATTTATCTAATATTCTTTTAAATGAATAAAAACATATTTCTTTTCTTTTTCATTTTCTTTTTTGCCATGACATTGTGATTGGAAACATATTTGAAAGGCATATTTTTTTTATTCACCATATGTTATTAATAATGTAAATTGAGATATTACATAACATATATTAATTTTAAATTTGTAATTGTTTAATACATTTTTTGCCCAAACATTTACAAATGCCTCATTAAAAGAATTAATCAATTTTTTAATTAAGTTTGATATGTCTTCATTAATTAAATTAATTAAGTAATTATCTCAATATGGGAAAAAAGGTTAACATATAATTAATAAGTAAAAAATAAATTAAGAAAAGAGAAAAATATTAAATTACTTTAAAAATTCTATCCAAAATTAAGGCATTAATTAATAATGATGAAGGGTAAATTAATAAATAAAATTTATTTTAATATGTTTTTTAATTTAAAATAAAAAATATTAACGGAATTAACGGTTTGAACCTAATTATATATTTTTAAAATAGAGAGGAGGTCTATGTAATTAAGACAAAATATATAAGAAAAATTAAAATATTTTACTCTATTTTAACACTGAAGATACTCTCACGTGTAAAGGAGAAAATAGTGGTACGAGGGATTTCAATCATATTTTACTTGGGGGACTAGCCATTTGCCTCCCTAGGAATGTTCTGTTCCCCAATCCACTGTTTGGTTGCAACTAGCAAATTCCTTTTCTTTTTCCAAAACCCCACATTCCCAATATTCTCTTCTCCTCTCGTTTTTCTTAAAATAGCTTTAGCCATTAACTTATAAATTTATGCGATATTAATTGGTTTAATGTGCAAATTTATCTAAAAATTTTTTAAAGTTCAATGCCAGTTAGGAAGTTTCAAAACTTAACAATATAGTCTTGTACTGTTAAGAAGTTAATGATTAACATTAATTTTTTAACTCTAGAGGGCAGCAATCTTACAGTTCAAAACTTTTAGGGTAATATTGAAACTAAAAAAACTTTTAAGGCGACGGTGTTCTTCAAGGAAAACTTTTGAAATAAATTTAGACATGAACCCATATTAATTGAGAAACTCAGATTTAATTAGAATGGAGAGAAAATCAGGGAGTTGTTATTAATTGAGTAATTCTCCATGTTGCTATTTTGACTACGCAGCTTCACCAAAGGACTTTAAATCATTAATTGTGTGTTTTGAGGACTACCATCTGTTACCAAGCAGAGACACCCTTCTGTAAATCTGGAGAATATAAGACCTCTTGGGCCGTTACCTATGATGGGACTACGTGCTTCGCTTTATTTGATCACAATGTCTATTTTTTTCCAATTCTTCATGCAGATATCATCCTGTCTCTATTTTTAAATGTAAAATTCAGTTGATTTTTTTAAAAAAGTTTAATAAAACTAATTATATTATTTTAAAATATTTATATTTATTATTTTTTTTAAACTATTTTGTCCATTTTATAAACTAATATATATTATAATGATACAATAAATATAATATGATTAAGTAACTTAATTAACTTATTTAATCTCTACAAAAAAATCAACTAGGTCTTATAATTAGTACTGGGGGTAGTATATATATAATCTAATAATGTACAATATATACTGAGATTAAGTAAAGATTTTGTTGACCATATCCGCTAACGTAAAGTGATATGCAATAGTTGTTGTTTTTTTTTGGTTTTTTATGTTTGATAATCGTGTTGTGAATTATAATACTCATGTTGTTAAAACTCCAGTGGCATTTTGTAATTACGCAAAAAAGTACAAAAAGGCTTATTTGACATTTTTCGATTTCGTTGTACTGAATTGTGATTTCCCTTATCTTTTTTTTAGAATTTCCCCCTAATAAAATTGAGTTACAATAAATTAAAATTACTGATTGAGTTACCACTAAGTCAAAACTATAGGGATTAAATTTCACTCAAGCAATTTAAGGGCAATTTGGTCAATTCACAATTAGAATTAATTATGCAAAAATTAGAAGGGCTCTCAATACCATTTATAGATTTTACAGGATCTTTTTTACATATTTTCTCTTATTTAGGATTTCACTGCAAATTTCCCTATAAAATCAGGAGGTGGAAAAGAAGGTAAGATCCTCTAGAGTAGAAAGCAATTACTTTTCTTTCACACCACACACCTCGCTTCTTCTCAGAGCTCTCCCCCCATAATTTATTGATAATATCCGCCATGATTTTCCAAGTATTGAGATAATGCAACTTCTGTGCATATACAAGTTCTGCGTTTTTCAGCTCTCCATTCGCCGAATATGGGTGGGGTCCATTGCCACCAGGTGGGATATGGTTGCACATGTCTTTTTGTGCATGCATAATTTTGACTTGTGCGACCTTGAAAACAGAACAGAGGAAGCATTTTGAAAACTATGGACTTGTGCAACCTTTAATTTCTTCTTATGTATAATTTTTAGTACTTGACGTGAAAATTATAATAGCTAATAGTTAGAATTCATAACAAAAATCAATAATCCATTCATGGGAAAAGCTTTTCCCACATCAGAAGAAATTAAAGGTTGCGCAAGTCAAAATTGCATAAGAAGAAATTAAAGGTTGCACAACTCAAAATTACATAAGACCAAATTAAAGGTTGTATAATTTCTACGCTTCATTCTACAATGTTGGCTGTTTGTTGTTGAGTGAAATTGCAGGATTTAGGACTCACTAATTTGATGTTTCCACTCTTAAATTGCTTTGTGGCTTTGATGGGACTGTTGAATATATTTGGTTAAAAGGATGTGTTTTTTGTTTGTTTATTTATTTATCTTTAATTTCTTGTCAAACTTAAAATACCAAATGATTAAGAAGGTTGTTATCAGTCTAATTGGCTGTTACGTATCTGTGTTTCTGAAGAAGAAAATGATTGCAGAATGAAAAAATGAATGATTTTTTTTTATGGATCTGTTATTGATGGTTGATTGTTCTTTAGCTGTGTTTCTGATTGAATTGGCCTTTTCCTAACAAAGATACACATAGCATTGCAACAATAATATATCCTTAATTTCAATAGATGGAATGAGTTATCTTGTCTTTTAAGTGTGGCTCAAACGTAAATTAGGTTTATTTTTACTTGACATTCTTTATATAAATATGAAGCCAGCAATTGATGATAAATTAAATATTTAGACAATCTGGTTAAATTTTTAAGTAAAAAGGAATATATTGTAAACGTTCTTAGATATACCCATCTCTCTCTCTTTCTTTGTTTTTTTTTTGGCCAACACATATAATACATGAATTCTTATCCAGTAGGATTTTTTCACATACACAAAAATATGACTTTATTTCTTTTTAGTTTTAATGAAATATAATATTAATTCTAATGAGCCTTAAATTATAGTGGTTGGTATTAGAGCCGGTAATATGGGCCGGACTACCAAGTTCGGGCTAGCCTTCCACGAGTTGGGACCATATGGGTTCAGGCCTAAAAGATCCGTATCTATATGGGCTCATATTTGGCTAACCCAACTCATAACCGTCGGGTTGAGGGGTTGGGTGGGCCGCCCGTTTTTTCCCCATGTTTTTCAAACTTCTTTTTTTTTTTTAAAAAAAAAGACATGGTAATTTTTTTCCTATAAAACCAAACCATAAAAAGAATAAAAAGCTGATAACAACTAATAAATAATAAGTCAACTCTTGAAAATTTGGAATGAGCCCACTTCCACTTACAAATTAGAAGATACAAATTAAGTTTCAAAGTTCAAACCTACAAATGAATTTGAAGCATGCGTAAAAGTTAGGATTTTGAGCTTACTTTTGGACTCTTGGGTCTTGACATTTTATAGATATTTTTTTTAAAAAAAAAGACCATATGGGCCAACCCGAGAACCCGTTGGGCCAACCCGTCGCGGGTTGAGACTATATGGGTTCGGGTTTAAAAGACCCGCATTAAAACGGTTCTATTTTTCCAAACCCATAACCGTTGGGTTGGCGGGTTTGGCCGGTTCAGCCCACGGTTAAAACCCATATTACCGGCTCTAGTATAGAGTGTAGATACACACCTATCAAATTGTTTCTGTTATCATATTCCCTTTAATTTTTTTTTTCCTTGGCATTTCTTGGATCATGCAGCTCCTGAATTGTTCAGGTACATGCACACACAATATATATATATATATATATATAGGCGTTAAAAATTGATTTTTCTTTTAATTAGCTGGGAGGTTGAAAGAAGTTCAGAGAAAAACAAAAACGAGGGGGAAATATATATCAGGGTTCCTTTGCGACGGCAGTGGCATGCACGTATATGCGCCAACAAACTTACAGCAATCTGTCTTGGCCACTGGCAAATTTTGGACGTATATACTCGTTTATATATACACTCAATTTTAATCTGCGGGTAGACAGTAATTAAATATTTCTGATAGTTCGGAGTCTGGATGAGGGTGAAGGTAATTCAGGTGTTAAAGAAGACTGTAAATCAAGTTTTATGAGCGACATTAATATTATGTTTTGATGGGAAAAAAATCAAGGGAAAAGAAAATTAAGAAAGAAAGTTTTCAAAAATAATAAATTTATTTACTATTTATAAAAAATTTTACATTTAATAGTTATTTTCCCCTCCTTTCTTCGCAACCAAATATAGTCTAATTGATTAGTTTCCCTTTCCCCTTAATTATTCAAACTTTTTCTTTCATAGGTGCTCTTAATACATATCAAGTCTTAACACTCAACTTTGTTGATGGATAGCAATTAATTAGTACTCTTCTTCTTGTTGTTTTTTAACCCCCAGAGTATTACATATGGTTAAAACACTACCCCCAAAGTGTTACATATAGTTAAATCACTACTACAACAAGCACATTTAACGTCGGATTTTTGGCATTTTTTATGTCGCTTACAGAAGGATGCGCATGTGAGATGTAGAAAAACTAGAAACATCGTCCGTTAAAAAAGGGGCGCAGTAAGCCACTTATTAATGCATCCTTTTATTTCAAAAAGGAAGCTGAAAAAAAATAGAGGGGGAAAGGGGCTACAAGGCGGAGCAAGTAAATTACGGTACTCTTGTTGTTTTTTTTTTAAAGAAAAGGAAAAATTACGTTTAGGTCCTAACTAAAAGAAAATATAATTAAATGATCTCCTGAAATCTCATAATTGTACTTAAGTCCTATGGAGTTGTCTATAGAAATCCATGGAGTTGTCAATTAGGACTTAAGTATAATTATGAGATTTTATAGGATCGTTTAATCGTTTTCTCTCTTGGTTGAGACCTAATCACAATTTTTCTAAACAAAAACCTTAAAATGAAGAGTAGGGTTTAATTTGAGAAATGGAATCCCTAATCTCCATGCGGGTATGATGAGCAAGTGGTTGGTGCTTGCAAGTTCTCAATCCATTGTATATGATGGTGACTTGGCGAGCACACTTATACATTCATCCTAATATATACTTTTGGTTTTAGATATAAGATATAGATGATTTTTTAACAGAATTTTATTAAGAAAACTAGTTAAATTACTTTAAATCATTTAAATGTATTATTTTTCTTTAAACCATTTTCCATGACTTATATATAATATAATGATAAACTTCATATGATATAATTAATTAAATAACTTATTTATTTTCTTTAACCTTTCAAAATAGTTCACTAACTCTTATGTTTAGAACCGGAGACAGTATATACTTAAAGAAGAAGATTCCAATAGGTTTGGAATAATGTTAGAGCAATATGATATTTGGTAATTTATTAAATATTGTGAGTTTCTTTTTTATGGTCCTTTGGGTTTAAGTTAATTTCCATGACATGTGATGTTCGGGGCGACCATTCGATTTTCAGTAATAATTGAAATAACCCAATAACACAATATAATGATTTATTAAGACAAAACTGAAACCGAACTAACAAACTAATTTCAGTTTGGTTGTTGGTGTAGTTCGGTTATTTGGTCTTTTTTAGACTTTATTTTGCAGCAAGCCTATCTAATGCAACATAAACTACAACTCAATGAAAATTCAAAATTCTAACAAAAAAAAAAAAGTTAATACAAACTAGAAGGAGTAATCACACGTTCACACTAATCTCACGATGTCTTTCTCAAGTAGAAAAATATGATATACAAAACAACAACCCCATGATTTACAAACTGAAATTATTGATCACAGTTTCACACTATTACACTGTCTCTAAAGTTTGAAGTTTAAATTTCACTTATTTATCAAAAGAAAGCATATAAAAATCCAAAAATTGGATCTTAGTGTTTTTACTTCATTTGTTCATCAAAAGAAAGCACATTAAAATCCAAAAAAAAAAAAAAAGATGTCTTGCTCCCTGAATGGCACCTACAATAGAAGGAAGCAAAAAAAAAAAAACATAAATAGAAACAATTACATACTACAATAATTATAAAGATGACAAGTAAAAATTACTTACAAAGTTTTAAGGTTGTCTATATTGCATATAGAAGATATATATAAACAATTGTCTCCATTGCAATTTTTTTGCAAATCTAGTAATTTAAAAAATGGTCAAACTTCAAATATCACAATAAATAAAGCATAAATATTATAAAGCAGTGTTCTATGAAATAAAAATATAATATTACCAAGCTCTATTTTTTTGCATATCATCATCTCCATTCTCAACAAGATAATATAGCATGAGAAAGCAATTGATACAAGACTTAATGGTTATACCTCTTCTAAGTGCAGGACGTAAGTATGGTCAGATTATTTAAAATATTACAATAATAGAAAATTGTTCATTTTCTATAAATCTTACTGTCTTAATAGAAAATTGTTCATATATTATAAATCTTATTGTCTTAATAAATAAACAAAGACAAGGACATACAAACTTTTGAAATTTCATAAAAATTCATTTTGCAAAATCTCTACTGCCATGTGCTAATTCGTTTTTTACGATTTAGAAAATAGTATTAATTATTACATGATCTTTTGTTTAGAAATAAGACATGTTCCTTTTGCAGAATCTCTATTGCCATGCAATGTGTTAGTTCGTTCTACTGCCATGTTCCTTTTGATTTAGCAAACACTCATAGAATAAAAGTAGGACAAGGAATAGAAAAGGTAAGGGAAGAAACAAAGGAGACGCAGAAGAAGATAACAATAATAAGAGAAACAATAACAAAAGAGATGAAGGAAATAAGGCTAAAAAAAGAAAAAAAGAAACGATGCATACATTCGCATAGAGGCAATAACCCATTCAATCATTCAAACCCAAAGAGGCAATAACCCAAAAAGGCAAAAATTGATGGCGCATCATTCGCATATGAACCTAATATATAGAAAAATCAGTCCTATAGGAAAAAGTAAACCATTAATGGTACAAGGATTCTTACAATAATGCCTTCAACTTTCATATGAGAGAGGGAGAGATCTTGTGACTCCGAGGCTGCAACTTTGCATGGATAGAGACAAATCAAGAAATGGAATGGCGACCCGCCGATGCCTATCACAGCAAGACAAGACCTTGAACTGAACGGAAAGGCATCGCGCGCCTTGAATAAAATGGAGAGCCGGAGAGGTGAAGTCGGTCATGACTATAACACCCAGATTTATAAATCACCTCTAAAGTACTGTTTAAACAACCTATCATAGTAATAAAAAAAATTAAAACCCCAACTATAAAATATTATTATGGTAGAAAGTTTGAAAGCCAATTATAAAATATTTATTTTCTTTAAATATGGTACCATAAAACATTTATTTTCTTTAATAGTTTTAAACAACATATTAAAAAGCTAATTAGAACATAGTATTCAAAACAAAGTAGAAACAAATACTATTGAACTTGAACATATAACTGGACCTTAGCTATTCGAAATCTAACTTGACAATCATCGTTCCACAAGTTCATACAATACTAAACCCAATAGCTTCTAAAATCATATAGTTCATAATATTCAATTTAAATAGAATTATCAAATAGTAATTAAATAGTTTGTAGTTCATGGTATTACATATGTAAATAAGCATTCAACTTAATATCAATAATTATATATATACTACCTTCAAAATTCAATTATATCCCATTTTCCCCTAAATTTTATTTTGGGTTAAGGTGCTTAAATAGTTATGAATTTTTCTAAAAAAAATGTAAAAGTAGCCATTAACTATTTTTTGAAGCAAAAGTAATCATAAACTTTAGAAAATAGTGCAAAACCGTTGTTAAAGTACTGTTCAAAACTGTTAACTGTAACATCCTGATATTTTTAGCTGCCTAGATAAGAAATTCATGATGAGTAAAAGGTCATAATTAGTAGAGGAAAAATTCTAAATATTTCAGGAGGCTCTCATAAAAATTTTAGAAGTTTTCACCACATAAAATTCCCAAAATGAAGTTTTCTCTGAAAATTACTTTATACCGGTGATAAATGATTTCAATAACTTTTTGCTGCTATTCTTAATTTCACTTCAAAAATCAAGAAATCTCTCTCTCCTCTATAGATTATGGCCCTTTACTCATCCTAAATTTTTCATGTAAAGAGTTAAAAATATCAAGATATTGCTGTTAATAGTTTTAAACAGTACTTTAACGATTTTATACTTTTTTGTAAAGTTCATAGTTACTTTTATTATAAAAATAATTCATGGTCACTTTTGCACTTTTAAAAAAAGTTCATGGCTATTAAACACTTTAACCCTTTTATTTTTCAAGAATTTAAATAATGCATATAACCTTCTCATGTTACTTAATAAATCACTTCCTAATAATAATTGCTTAATAAAAATAAAAAATTATGATGTTACAATTTTCACCTTCTATTTAACAATTTTGTCCTAAAAATTTAGCATGCTACAAATATCCTCATTTCCTACTCTGGATCACAAACTAATTAAAGTTCAAACAACTTGTATCACTAATGTATCCTTTTTATTACCGCTCTCAATCAATTTAATACCTTCTATTACAACTTCTTTATGCTAATTACTTATATATACTTATTAAATCACACAATTAAACATAATCTCAAATACTCATGATTTTCTACTCGTTCCCTTACAAAGTAAGAAAACCATCTTTGTACATTGACAATTTTTCTTCACAAATAACTCTTATAGTTCTTGAGTTATACCATTGATTCACCTCAAAATTTCATAGATTTTTTTTTCCGCCTAGACAATCTCACTCACAACTATTATCATAAATAATTCCCCTTCTTCTTCTTCTTCTTCTTCTTCTTTTTCTCTTCAACTCATAATCCTCAAAGAACTCATCCTAGGATCAAATTCACAAATCATATCCAATAACTTGCCAGTACAACTCTTAATTCTAAATAATCTCCTTAAAATCAAGGTACAAAAAATCAGACCGGCCAAAGAACCGGTCATGGTATGGGTTCAGGGTTTAAAGGGTTCAACCAGGTCGGACTAGGGGTTGAACCGGCCATTGAACCGAGTATATTAAAATATTATAATTTAGATGTTATTATTAAATACCCAAGCGAGAGGTTGATAAATCACTATTTTGTGTGAATTATTAAACTTAAGTAGTGTAACACGCTACGCGTCAGTCAGTCTCCCTCTCCCCCCTCCTCCATTGACAACTTAGGAATTTTCTATTAACAACTTATAGTGTTTCCATTGACAACTCAAAGCACTGTCATTGACAACTATAGCTCACTCACTCTCTCCCCCCAATGATAACTTCATGTGCCTGATTGACAACTTAAGGTGTTTATGTTGACAACTCATGGTGTTTCCATTTACAACTCAATGTGTTACCATTGATAACTCAGTGTTATAGTTGTGAGGTATAATTGTCAATGGAAACACCTTGAGTTGTCAATGGAAACACCTTGAGTTGTCAATGGAAACACCTTAAGTTGTCAATCGGACACATGAAGTTGTCAATGTGGGGGGAGAGAGAAAGGGAGCTATAGTTGTCAATAGTAACATATTGAGTAGTTGTCAATGAAAACACCCTGAGTTATTAATGGAAATACCATAAGTTGTTAATGAGAGGAGAGAGTGGGGAGAGAGAGATTGACGATTGACGCGTTAGTCGTGTCAGTCTGATGGGGGAGAGAGAAAACCATTTTTTATTTCGCAATTAATTACAAAAAAGTCTCACAAGATTTTTTTATAATTACGCGATTTCACGAGATCGTTTTATCGTATATTCTGTTGGTCGGGACTAAAACTCAATTTTCCCTTCTTAATATCTAATATCTAGAGATGTTTATCATTTTTTTCAATTGAAAGTACAATTCTCAAGTACTAACTCTATCTATTACCAAATTCTCAAGTTATATGTTTTTTTTAACCCTTCTTGATGATCTCAAATAGTGGGATATAATTTATTATATACTTCCATCATTTCATTGAGCTCTTGTCCAATGTCCAATCAGTATCTAGACTTTTAGTACACATGTCTTTTTAAGAAAGGTATACCCAGAAACTCAACTCCAATTTAGCCTTATCTATTAACCTTTCCATCATTCAATTTTTATCATTCACATCTAGACGACTACAAGAACCTGGTTATGAAGTTGCGTTTGTGATCGTTTTTATGCATATATTTTTAAGAAATTCATCTTTCTTTTTAGATCTCATTACATTAGTATAATAATAACTAAGGAGTTTATTTTCCTTAAATTACTCGAAAATTACATAACTCCAATTCTTAGGCTTTATGATTCGCATCATCACCTCTTGTCAACTTTCACCAACAATAACCTAACAATTTGCACTTTTTGATAACTCATGTGAAAATTTCTTCTAATTTTTCTACATTGCGTAACTTTAAATGAGAGAGGCTTGTTTCCAAATGTTTTGGATCATGTTTTTGGTGTAGACCCAAAACTTGGGTAATCGAATTTACTTCATCATTAGTAGGATTATTGTTTTGATCTTTCCTTCCCTCTAACTATACTAGTCTCTACACATTCTTTTCTCTATTGTTTTGCCAAGTCCCTCATTTATTTCAAGGATTTCATAATTATTTTAAGTTAGAAATCAGTTTTATATCTTTGTGACCTATTGTTTCTTATCTCTTATCCCCTCCTAATGATTGAACTACAACCAAAAGGCTAAACTAAGAAATATAATTATTAAACAGGGAAGTGCATATGTCAGCAATACGTATTTTGCCATGACCATTAAAAATGTTTTTAATGCCAAAGAAAAGAACCTTGAAATATGAAGCTCTGATATCAAGTTGTAACATCTTGATTTCTAAACCATCTTTAAACTACTATTTAAATAACCTACCATAGTAATAAAGAATTAAAACCCAAATATAAAATATTACCATGGTAAAAGTTTTGAAAGCTAATTATAAAACATTTATTTTCTTTTATAGTTTTAAATAGAATTAAAGTGCTTAAATAGCCATAAATTTTTCTCAAAAGTGCAAAAATAACCATGAACTATTCTTTAGAACAAAAGTAACCATAAACTTTTAAAAAGGGTGCAAAATCGTTAAGTTAGTATAGCGCCGTTAATTTTTTATAAGGGTTTTCTACAGTAAATTAACCGTTTGCTACAGTACTTAACAGTTCTGCACCCTTTTCGGAAATTTATGGTTACTTTTGCTCCAAAAAATAGTTCATAGTTATTTTTGCACTTTTAACAAAAGTTTATGACTATTTAAGCACCTTAACCCTTAAGTAATTAATTGGTCACTCACTGCTCCTGATTGGGATGGTGAGAAACAAGATGAAACTAATGCATAAACCAACAAAGGCAACACAACAAAGGGTTGTAATAATGATTAACAACACAAAGATGCCAATGTCAATGGTTTTGAGTACTGCAGAGCGGTTTTGTTGGCCCTTGATCATCTCACCCGCAAGACCTTTTGCCAATAGTGCAAACCATATTGTTGCCATTGCAAACACAATTGTAGCAACCACATGAAATATGTAACATTCTAATGTTTTATTCATCATATCCTCTTCATCTCCGTCTGCTTAAAAATAAAATAAAATAAATCTGTTGAGTCATCTCTCTGCATGTGTGATTAAATTGCAAATTGAACTCATATCCATATGTATGTATGAATATATAATTTATCAGGGATTGTATTACGTATAAGTTGTAAATAAAATAAAGTATTCTTCATATTTTTTATGACAAATAAAGGAAATTAAACCCCTAACTACCTTTTTAAGTAACAAATGTCAATACACTACAAAAAAAAAATATTAGACTTTCCGTCGCAAATTTTTTCAAAAGTCCAGACAGAATATTTTCTATAGTAAAATTCTGTCACAAATTCTGTGAAAAATTTTTTCTCTTGCAAATTCTGTGGGAAAATTTAAAAATTTATTAATTGTTAAAATAAAAAATTTTAAAGTAAAAATTATAATATTGTTATATTCTTTTTTTAATTAATTGTAATTAAAAAATTATTACTTATTAATATTATATTTATAATTTTATACTGGAAATAATATTTTTAATATTAAATTATTAGTTATTAAAAATATTAATTAAAAGAATTGAATTTCAAAAAACTTGGTTAAAAATATTTTTATAAGAGGATTTATTAATTTATATTAAAATGAATAATATTATATATAATACTATATATACAAATAAATATTTATATGTAATTAATTAAACACGATACTATTATATATAATATAAGGTAATAATATTACGCATAATCACTCCGACAAAAGCCAGTTGCGCGAAAGTATTAGGGGCATGAGGTCTTAAGTTCAAATTGGAGGAGGCACATTTTTAGGATTAAAGAGGAGAAAACATGTGGCAGCACGAGGAGGGGGTATGTAGCACATTGATTAAAAAAATAAAAAATTAAGAATTTTAAAATTAAAAAATAAAAAATTTGTGACAGAATTGAGAAAGAATTTATGTCTCAAATTCTGTAGGAAATTTGCAACAGATTTCTAATTTCATCAGAAATAAATTTGTCATGGTCTTTATAGAGATGAAATGGATTCTATCAAAAATTCAGTTGCAAATCCGATTCTGTTGCAAATCCATCATAATTCTTTTTTAAATTTACATATAATTCTTTTTTTGTTTGGCTACACTATATATGTAAAGCCTTCTTCCTTAAAACTACTTACAAATAAAATACCCTCCTTAGTTAACCTGTAAAACTTAATAATAAAGCCCTCTAAGCTTTTTAATCTATGCTAAGGAACCTCAAACTATTAATTATCTACGCTCTAAAAATATTGTATACATATATTAATAACCATCAAATTGAGTTATTTACATATAAATCTCTTAAATTTTAAGTCATGTACAAAAAGACGGATAATAAAACTAATAGTATTATATGCATAATTTTTTTTAATTTATGTCAGATATTATGTTATTCTCATTAATATGATATGGCATTTTTCATTAGTAGCTTACAAATTAACAGTAGGGAGTTTACTATAAAAAATTCAAACACCCATGAATTAAATTGAACTTTTGAAACATAAGTTATATACATCTGATATAAAGTTTAAAGTTGAAGGAGGTTTTCAGATTTTAGCCTTCTTTAAGCATTTTTCTTGTGGTATAAATTATAAAAGCAATTATGATAAATCAATCGACACTATATATTGACAAATTTCAATGGCCTGGGATTCCAAAGGATTAGACGATCAGGTCCAAGTCCAAAAGTTGATTTCCAAAGGTTTTCAAATTTGTTAACAAGATCGAGCCAACAATAATAGATTTTTTTTTTTCTGTCAGAAATAATATTTGGGTCAAGTTATGTATATTTATTAGGTCAAGTTATTCAATCACATATAACCATATATTCTATTTTAAAGATATTTTCATTAAAATATAGCCCACATATAAAAAAATAGGAGGCATCATACTCTTCTTAAAAATAACATTTATTTCTTTAAAAGATATGAACAGTCTAAAAAAAAAACCAGACATGTATTGTCACAAAGTAAGAAAAAATTGTATAAAATATTTATAAAATTAGAATAAATTAAGGAAAATTTAGTCATTTGGTCTTTTAACTTTTAACCCTATTGTCAATAAGTCTCTCAAGTTTAATTCATCACAACTCAATCCGTCAAGATTTTTGGCTTCACAAATTTTTATTTTGGTCCCTTAATGTTATAAGGTGTTTTTGCAGGGGCTAAAGAACAAAAATACTAATAAACTATTTGCAAAAATGCACTAGACACCATAAACTTTACTTGTATAAAAAAATTCACATAATTGTGCAAATTTTCAAACCAAGAAAGTTAAATTGCCTGATGAATAAAAGTTTTGAATTTGTGTTTCTATGTACTCGTCGAAACGTTGTATCACTCCCATCTTTCAACCTCCATTAAAAGAAGAAAATCATATTAGTTAATAAGAGGAATAATATTTGGATATTATGTTCGTGTACTAGGAGTTTCTAATGCATTTCACATTAGGCCAGTCTTATTCTCCAGACAACTTTTTTTTTTCACCAAGTAAAAATGAAAGAAATGACTAAGCAATAAGAGGATCACTATTCACTAAATATAATTCTTGCATATTAATACCATAAATCGATATGATATTAGTGGGGGGAAAAAACATGATCAAAAATAGTACTCCAACTTTTTATAAGTGGCCTATGATTTTTTTTTTAATCAAGCTATCATTCAACTTACAACCATTAAAATGCACTGTTTTATTAAAAAAAACGGCATTTTAAAAGGTAAGAATTAGATCTCTTAGTCAACACGAAGAAGTGTCACATACAGTATTTCATCCCAAAAACAAATTGTCAAGAGTAGCGAGTAGACTGTGTGTCCTATGTATGGTAGAGTTGGTGGATTCGAACTCCCATAGCTTGGCAACTCAAAAACTTTGGAGAAAAAAATTAGAATAATTAAGGTAAAATAAACAGATCTAAAAATTGCTTGCATAGTTTAGATCATTTGAAAGGTAGTAGAAGGGGGAAAAAAAGAAGAAGATTTACCTGAGAGACTTGAGAGGAGAAAAGAATTCTGAAAGGCACAGCGCAGGAATGTGCGGGAATGAAGAATCAAATCATGAAAATGTTGAGGTTATCAATTAGCTATTTAGCTATATATAAATAAATCTTTATTACTTTAATGTTGTATTAAAGAAGTTCACAGTTTTTGGCCAAAAACAAAGAAGTTCAAAGTAATAGTATTCAATTGAGATTATTGTTAAGTTCTATTACCGAAAAGCTTGAAATTGTATTGATTCTTTCGGATTGAGATTGCACGGTTAATGGGGAAATTCTGAAAAAAAGACATTGGAAATAAAAAAAAGACAATTCAGTACAACAAAATCTAAAAATCTTAAATCAGTCTGTTTTGTACTTTTTTAAGTAATTACGAAAATGCCACTGAATTTTTCACAACACAGGTATCCAATACGTATTTACACTATGAGTTATAAATACGTAATACCTGGTGCTGTGAATTACGAACCTCATGTTAGAATATTTGCTTCGGGCTGATAGAAGTAGCGTTATAGATTTGCCTCGTGCTGATAATATTTCCTTCCTTATGCATCCCAAAAAAAATGTTGTTATCATATCATTAATTAGAGACCTTCGTGGAATGTGAATATATATACATACGGAGACAAAGCCAGAAACTTTAAAAACTCGGTGTGGTGTGGGGTAACTCATTTATGCATTTTATGTGACTGTGTCAATTGTCAACCATATGGCAAAAAACAAAAAAAGGGAGTCAACTGTCAGTGTTAACATGGTCTCAATTAAGTTGGCTTGTCCCACCAAAGTAATACAATAATTTGCCTCTCCTATTTACTCCCATGCTTCTACTTATAGAGTAGGGAAAAAGTTTATTTCAGTCCTATTTAATTAAAATGTTGACACATTTCATTTATTCTCTCACATCGTTGTACATTTTCTTTCATCATTTTTTTATTATTACTCCCTCTCTTATTTATTCATGAATAAGGTTTTTTTTTAAAAAAATATTTCCTATAGATTATTTTTTAACTAATTTTAACTACTCCCTCTAGTAGATAATACAAGACACTTTTAAAATAGTTTGGTCTAAAATATAAATCATTTCCATGATAATTAATGCTAACTTTCCATTTTTGTCCACATAATTAATACTCATTTTCAATTTTACCACTCAATAAATTTTTAAACATATTTTCCAATAAGCTAGGCCTTGAGGGTAAAAGTGGAAAAAATTGAATTTAGAACATACTCCTCTGATCCTATATATAGGGCACTTTTAATATTTTTCACATAAACTAAAAAAAACCTTAAATTTCATTAATTGTACTATACAATTCGACAATTTTCTAACTGTACACTTATTTAATATACATAATGCCAAATGAAAACAAAATTAACATAATAATAAATGAAAGGATATTAAAACTTTAATGAAGTGCCTTATAACTAGAACCAAAAAAATCTTTCTCTCTCTACCCTATATATAAGATTAGAGGAGTATTTAATAAGCTTACTGTCATTTTTTTTCAAATTAATTAAAGGGCCTTAGATTGTGGATCGTGGAAAATATTTTCTAGAACTTCGCAGTTTGGTTAAAATGGCTTCACACACACATATATAGAGAGAGAGGGAGGGGGGGGATGGAAGCAGTATTAAATATAAGTCAAGTTGAAAAGTTGTTCATGAAATTTAAAGTTTGTTCGTGATCTTTAATTTGTGAGATATATTATAAAGGGCAAAGAGGCAAAATTGCCCTGGAAGTATTTCTCTAGGGGCAATTTTGCTCTGGAAGTTTCAAGTGGGGCAATTCTACCCTAGAAGTTTGCAAAGTGGGGCAATTCTGCCCTTTTCATTAGTTGACCGTTAGTTAACCAAATATGTTGAACTAACGGTTCAAAGGGAACCACTTTATCTTTTGTTAAAGTGAAAATTTGTATCAGAACTTTTAAAAAAAATAAATTAGATGAAAAATAGACTTATAAGACAAATTTTCAGCTTAAAAAAAATAAACTGGATGGCATATGGACTGTCAGTTTAACATATTTGTTCAACTAACGGTCAAAATTAACAGATTTAAAAGTTCCAGTACAAATTTTCACTTTAACAAAAAATAAAGTGGTTCCCTGTGGACTGTCAGTTCAACATATTTGGTCAACTAACGGTCAACTAACGGCAGGGGCAAAATTGCCCTATTTTGCAAACTTCCAGGGCAGAATTGCCCCACCTGAAACTTTCAAGGCAAAATTGCCCCTAGGGCAATACTTCGAGGACAATTTTGCCCTTTCGCCCTATTATAAATTACTTATAAATTGACCTAGGTGTGTGTGCCTCTTTTTTTCTTTTTATGCCGACATCCCGTATATCTCTATCATTAAGCTCTAGTTTCTTACAATTTGAAAAATGAAGGTTCAAATCGCTCTTATAATCATATTTAATACTCTGACTATTTCTATTCATAAGACTTTTTTAGAGAATTTTAAAAAATATAATTACATTACTTAATAATATCATATGTTGTGTTTACTTATATTATATAGTAGTTCATAAATCAAACATTTTGTTTAATTATATTACCCTTGCTTTAGAAGTTGTCAAAACGTGCTTACGCAGTTGTTAAAACGTGCTTATAGAGTTGTTAAAACGTGCTGACAAAGTTGTTACAATTTTTATGGCAGAGTGAACAGTACCCTCGCCTGAGCAGTTGTTAAAACATGCTTACAGAGTTGTCAAAATGTACTGATGCAGTTGTTAAAACCTCCATGGCTTGTGAATAGTACTCGCGTATTTTTTTTTTAATATTTTCATTTTTCTCTCCTCTGCAAAAAAATACAGGGGCATTAGAGTAATTTGCTATTTGAACATAATAACCAAAAGGTCCTTAGGGACCTCTTGGTAAGGCACAAATCTCTAAGGACTTTTTTATAAATAAGTTTAGTCTTTGGGACCTATAAGCCATTTTCCCTATATAAAAGGTATCTTTATAGCCTAAAGAGCACTTGTCAAAACAGCACGATATAGTTACTTATCGTTAATTCCCTAATATTTACTTGTTAATGTATTAAAAAAATCTGTCAACAATATTTAATACGTAGAAGGTGAGTGATTGTGATTTCATTTGAAGTATAATCATAAAAAGGAAAGCTAATTTGACAACTCACCAATGGTTTCTTTAAAACTTAGCTTGTCAATAAGATTCAACATGAAGAACGTGAGGATTTATAACAAATTGACAATAATACATTCAAATTAAAGTTTTACTAAGTCATGCGATGTTGATGGTGGATGGTGATTTTTTCCTTATTATAAATTAGTGATGTTCATTTTGGTAACTGGCCATGAAATCATGATATCAAATCAGTTCCTTGATCTTCCAATGAAATTTCAAGATGTTTAATTTTGAGCTTAGTTTGTAATTATATTATGTGTTTTGTTAAAATTCTCCACGGCCCCCTCTACAAAAAATATGTGTAAAGTTTATGTTAATCTATATTAGGGAAAATATAAAGTTTATTACATTTTTTTTTCTCAACTATCTTGATTGAATTATTGAATTTTGACTCAAAATAAACATTAAGAATATCATTTTCATTCTAATTGGCAGATGACTCACTTGAAAAAAAAAATTACTTTTATTTGTTTTTAAGAAAATATTTAAGTTCATTATTTTTTTTAGCTTTATTTCAAATTAAGATGTGTATTTTTCTTGGAAACAAATTAAAATGTAAATTTTTTCTATGTGTCATATACCAAGTAGAATTAAAATTGATATGAGTTGCTATGTTTTTATTGAATAGATTTAGATGACATGGTGCTCATGAAGTATTTAAGTATTTATCCATAAAATTAATGAATTACAAGGTTTGAGGTCTTTTAAAAAAAAAGACTTATAAGGACTAATTTAATTTTTGTAAAAAGACTATAAAGATTGTTTAGAATCAAAACTCAGGAACTAAGTTAATAGTTAGAAAAAAGTTCATTAAAAAAATTATATTTTCCCTTTATATTATTTAGATTATTTTTTTTAAGATTAAGAGTATCTCTATTCGCTAAAATAAATTATTAACGTGTTGAGCCTTAATATAACTCTTTCAGTGAAATACATTTGAAATTCGTACAGTCGGGATCATATACACAATCTCTCGTTCATAAACATGTGTTTATATTGATTATTTTAGTTATAAAAATAGAAAAATAATTCATTCAATAAAAAAATTAACATTAGAACAAAATATTTTTCCTTCAATACCTGGCAAATATAGGGACAAAGGATATATCTATAATGTACTTCCTTTTATCTTAAATATAAGATTTAATTAATTTTTTTTTAAAAAAAGTTAAAGAAGCTAAATGGTCAATTATGTAGTATATCATTAGATTATATAATAATTTATAAGTTAGATAAATTAGTTTGTAGGAAAAAAAAATAATTTAAAATAATTTATTTAACTTAGTCAATCTTTTCAAAAAATTCAATTGTGCATAGATAGTTTGTGTACACACACGTATATATGACAACTCATATAAAGTAATTATGAAATATTATATATCCATCCATAAATATAGGAGGTAGACAAAAGATTTTCTTTAATTCTAAATATAAAATATCAATTCATTTTGACATATAAATTTGGAATTTTTCATTAAAAATGTCCTTATTTATTGCACATAGTAATAAGTTTCTATCAAGGGGTAGTGGGAGAAGGGTGTCTCTCCTTAATATTCTCTCCATTTACTCTACACTTAATACTTAACCTGTAGATTATATTTTAATCAATTAGATTTAATAATACATATAAAATAATATTATAATATTAAATAAAATACAAATTTACAATTATAATGTTATTACACAACATTATATCTCATCCACTAAATAATGATTCAATAGTTAAGATATTAAGTGCAACGGAAGTTGAAAGAGAAATAAGTGGAAAATCCTTTCTCTTAATTACAATACTCTAAAAAAATCAAAACATATTTATTAAGAACTTTAATTAATTTTTTAATACTTTTCTACTAAAGAGGAAAGGAAATATTCATATTGCCCTACAGTCCATAATTTCTAGATCCTACCATGCTAGGTAAACATAGACCTCTGTCAATCATGTTGACCCCATAGTCCATCTACACACAAGATTTCCAGCATCTTTTTTTTTTTTGGAATTTAACAGCTGAAATCTGATTAATCAATCAATCAGATGTGTGCAATACATTGAGACTAGGAAGCAAAACTATATGTAAGAGAAACGAACGAGTCTTCATTTTGTGTGTGCGAGTGTGAATTGTCAACCCCCCCTGGAACAAGTCTTCATTTTGTGTGTGCAATTTTTCTTTAAAATGTCGTTATTTATTGCACATGGTAATAGGTTTCCATCAAGGGATTATAGGAGAGTGTCTCCACTTAATTCTTAATCTTTAGATTATATTGAATAGATTAGATTTAACAATATGTATAAAATAATATTATACTATTAAATAAAATGCAAACTTACAATTACGATGTTATTACACAATATTAGATCTCATCCATTAAATAATGATTCAATGATTGAGATAGTAAATGGAATGGAAGTTGAGAGAGAAATAAGTAGAGATGCCCTTCTCTCAATTACAATATTCTAAAAAAATCAAAACATATTTATTACAAATAACCAACTTTAATTAATATTTTTAATACTTTTCTACTAAAGAGGAAAGGAAATATTCATATTGCCCTACAATCCATAATTTCTAGATCCTGCCATGCTAGGCAAACATGGACCACTGTCAATCATGTTGACCCCATTGTCCAGCTACACACAAGATTTCCAACATCCTATTTTTTTGGGAATTTAACAGCTGAAATCTGACAAATTAATCAATCAGATGTGTGCAATGCATTGAGACCAGGAAGCAAAACTGCATGTAAGAGCAACGAACGAGTCTTCATTTTGTGTGTGCGAGTGTGAATTGTCAGCCCCGTGGGGGGGGACAAGTCATCATTTTGTGTGCGTGTGAATTGTCAACCCCACACACACACAAACCAAAAAAAAAGAAAAAAAAATGACTTGTCCCCTCTAAAGTCTAAACTCAATATACACTTCCATCTCTTACGTTTAT
>JBAGKO010138153.1:0-21466 GCA_037177275.1 Acacia concinna | reverse complement strand
CAAACTGACTTTCCTTTTTGAACTAAGTGGATATTACTTAAGTACAATCTCTTAAGTAATTTCCCTTAGTTTCTTATCACTAAAATTATTCTTTTTCAAATCTTCCTAAGTTTGGTAATCATCAAAACATAGGGTCTAACATCTATGTGAGCATTACTGGAAATTAGTACAAATGGCTTAATGGTTGAAGAGATTTATTGAAAGTTTATTTGAAAATGAGAGTACAAATCTAGTATTAATGCACTGTGATGGCAACCATAGCCTATGCTAAAGATCCCAAGTATCATAGTAAGAACAAACATAAAGACATTAAGTACAGTTTGGTAAGAGTTTATATAGCATAGAAAATTGTTACTATAAAACACATATTGACTAAGAGTATGGTTGTTGATCCCTTAAACAAATCAATTGGCAAGAAAAAATTAAAAAACATATAAGGGAAATTGATGCACGCAAAGTATGAAATTATAAACTTTCTGTTATAGATTTTTGATTGAATGAAGTGTTAAGTTAACATTATTGATTTATATTTCTACATGAAAGTATACAATATCCAGTGCATCATACAGGCTTGTGAGGTTGGCTTTCTCACACGAGCTCCCGCCTTTGACACTTAGATAGGGTATACAAATATGAGATGATTGTGTTCACCCATAAAGTGGCTAGAATGCTAATATGGTAGAGAAGAAACACAAAATATGTTGCCTCAACAACAATATAACAAGATGAGATCCATAAAGGTTAATATAAATGTGGATCGAATCATAGACATCCACTTCCATGATACCTATAGCCAGACAACAAATTCTTCAACATTGATGTTTGAGATTGGCAAAAGAGTTTCAGTTTAGATATTGGGAGTATCTAGACCTAAGTATGAACAATGTTAATAACAAATAGTAAAGCGACGTACACTCTTTTGAAGTAAGAGTTTCAGTTTAAATACTAGGAGTATCTAGACTTAAGTATTTTCAAGATTTGAGTTTGAGCCATTAGAGCATGTTTATTGGTAGTAATGTTAGTCAGGTGGAGAATGATTTGAGAACAACAATCAAAGAAGCTCAAATGCATGATGGGCAAGTAAGGTCTATTAAAGACATGATTGAAAGTAGCAAGACTCAGGAATATGATCTATCCCCAAGTGGATTAGTCTGATATAAAAAGAAAATATATGTGCCACCAAAGGTTAATTTGAAACAGAGGATCTTAGAGGAACCACACAAGAGTAAGTATACTTTGATTCAGGAACAATAAAAAAATGCTCGAATGATAGCATTCAAATGGCTCCTTATGAAGTGTTGTATGAGAGGAAATGTCAGTCACCCTTCTACTAGGTAGAACTATCTAAGAAGAGGTTATATGGGCTAGATATAGTAGATCATATGACATAACAGATTAAACTAATTAAGTAGAGGTTGTTGGCTACACATAGTGGCAAAAGAGATAAGATGATGAGAGGCAGAAGTCCTTAGAATTTGAGGTTGAGATCATGTATTGCTAAAGATCTCACATGTCACTAGTGTCGATAGGGTCCTAAAAGTGTAAAAGTTAAGCCCTAGATACATGGGACTATTCTAGATATTATCAAGAGTTAGGCCATTAGCATATCAAATTATTTTACCCCTAAATCTAAGCAAATTACATGATATCTTCTATGTCTCACAATGTGATTGAATAGGAAAATATAGACGTGTGGAATGGCTCACGTATAAGGTTGAATTGTATTGAATTATTGATTAGCAAGAAAGATAGCTCAGGCACATGAGTCTCCCTTTTGTGAAAGTGGTTTGGAAGGGATTATCTAATAGGGAAGCCACCTAGGAAGCAAAGGAAGACATGCATAGATGATATCTGGAATTTATGGATATGTACATATAACAAATTTTGAGGATGCAATTTTATTTATTGGGGGGGAGAGATGTAACATATCAATCTTTTATTCACCAAAATTCCCTGTACATATGTCAATTTAAATAGAATAAAAATGGTGAATTTTGGTACTATGAGAGGTGGCAAACTTTTTTTTAAAGAATTGTTTGGATTTTGGTTAGTTAAAGAACAATTAGCCAAACCTAATTAAGAAGAAAAAATAGATTAGACGAATTGAAGGGAAATTATTTTGAGAAGAATGACTTTTAAAAATAATTCCATTGATTTTAAGTTTTCCAACGGCCTCATTTTTGACCAAACAAAAGAACATAAGAGAAAGAGAGAGCTTGAGAATACAAGAGAGAAAAGGAAGAGCTATTAGACCTGGGTAAATTTGGTGCCAAATCTTCCATTTCTTCTAGTTTCTTGGTTCAAGACCACTTCTAATCTCTAAAGCTCTCTTGATTTCATGTTTAGCAAGAAGAGAATCAACAAAAAGAGGTATTAGGGTTTGGTTTTGAAGCAAGGAAACAAGAATGAAAGAGGTAATTTCAAGAAATCATATCTTACTTGATGATTTAAGGTTCTTGGTAGTGGTTGTTGTTGTTTGGCATGTTCTTAGATTTGATATAATTTTGGGAGGAATGAGCCTTAAGGGACGTGTAATATTGGTACTGTCCAATTTTGGATTGATCATATAGGACATGTAACTAAAGGATTAAACAAGTGACTTAAGGTGAAAAGAAGGTGTTTTGTTGGGAAAAACATAGAAAATCCAATTTCTCAATTTTCCTTAAATTTCAGCCAAACCTATTTTGGCATGATAGAGCTGGATTTTGGTAGATTTGATGCTTCCAATGAGTTTGGAATGAAAAATTATGTAGGGTAAAGATGTGAAAGTGATTTTTGAAAGCATTAGAATTGAAAATATAATTTTTGTCCAAAAACCTTAAGCTTTTAGCCAAGGCTGTTTGGAAGGGGAGGGGTTGGAGTTTGGTAAATTTGAGGTCAAAAAAGGATTCTACATGCAAAATGTATGGAAAAGTGGAATTACACCTGGTATAAAAGAAAGTAGACTGGAATCCATAAGGGCATTTAAGTAATTATGCACTTTAATAGAGATAACTAAATATGTACATTTAGGAAATAAGAATTGAATCAGTAGTAGCTCATTTATTGTAAATTGAAAATTTCAGCTTTTTGCCTGAGCCGACCAAGAGATTGGTAGTTAGGACAGGAGTTGGAAATGATTCCAGATACTATCTCTATCTCTCATAAACTATATGATTGTCTATATGCATTGTGTGCCATGTTAAGTTATGTGAACTGATTATTGTATCTAGTTGTGGTATGAGAAAAGCACAAGCATCACCAAGCCCATATGGGACCCAACTAAGGTGTTGAGACAATACATACAAACATTCATATGCTTTAAAGCATTTAACACAACATGGTCAGTAGGGACAAGCACCTTGAATGCCAGTCATATAGTCATATGGCCTTCACATTGTGGAATTATGATTAGATGGACATTTAACACAATTAGGACAGTAGGGACAAACAGTCATTTGATCTTGAATGCTGGCCATACAATCGTATGGCCTTTACACTGAAGATTTTAGACATAGAAAAAATAAATAAAAGTTTAAAATTCATTTTCCCACCTCAACTTGCCTAGTTAGCATCCATATAAGTAGATTTGGAGGTGTTAGTGCCACATAAGCTTAATTAATGGTGTTAATTATGATTCCAAATTCTTTTGAAACTTCAGGGACTAATGATTTAAATGAAGTGAACTTAAAGGCCAAAACCATATGTTTGAAACTTCAATGACTAAAACCAAAATTGTTGTAAATTACAAGGATAAAAAATTGCATTAACCCCCAACAAAGAAAAAGGTATTAAAATAATTAAAATGTTTTATTTGTAAGAAGGCAACGTAGTTTTTAGTTACTATGTTAGTTTAAGTGTAAAATGACTAGGAAGTTTAAGTAAATAATTGAACTTCAGTTTATAGTTTTACTTTTTACTTTCACACTTCGCCTATATGTTCCTCTATTTCATTCTCCACTTGGAACTTCTTCTTCATCTCATCATTGGCATTTTTCTAAGATTTTTGTGTTCTCCATCACTACTCAATTGTGAGTATTTGCATTAGATTCCATTTTTTGTGTTGTGTAGTACTTGAAAACTTGAATAGATGACATGGATAATGTTTTCTTAACTACAGAAACATTATTTTAATTGACAATGTCTTGGATATTTTGACAATTTATTATTTTTAATTTTGAGAGTTGTCTATATGAATTTGGACTATATGACTTTGAGATTTGATTTGATTTATGTTAAAACTTAATTATTTACTATGATGATTTTTGAAATGGTTGAAGTTTGAAAATGTTAATGATAATATGATTTTTTTTTTCAATGTGATATTTAATTTGCTTAAAATAATATATTTTGACATATGAATAAGGGTATTTCAGTCATTTAAATATTTGATTTTTTGTAGTTGTTTTCTCTTGTCTCTAAAAAGGAGTGGTGGCAATTTTTTTCTAGTTGTATGTTCACTTCTTTTTCTCTCTTCTCTTTTTTTTTCCCTATAAGCTTTTCTTTTCGTATGCATAGAGAATTATAGTATGGTGGATAGGGATAACTAATATGGTAATGCGATATAACTCTCCTTTGGAATTTATGCTTTAGATATTTTTTTTATACATGTTTTAGATTTTAGGGAAGATTACATATCCCAATTAGTGAATTTAATGGCAACCAACCCATCAAAATCACCAAATTGTAGTAAGGTACTAAGAGAACTAGGTGCAATTAATTACAGTGGTGAAAAGACAAATTTGCCCCTTTTAATTCAAGTTGATTAAAGTTATTTAGAAGATATTCTAACCTACCAATTTCATGTGCATAAATAGAGTTATATCTCTTTTTGAAAAACTTGAGAAGCGTTTGATGATTTTTGACAATTTGTTCATATTTAGGTTAATAGCTTTGGAACTAGTATTACATCTTGATCATTAATAATCTCCATTACTCAAGTGAAGCTACCTCTTTCATCCTTTTTGCTATTCAATGTGAAAAGATTTTATTGTGGTATGAGTATGATTGGGTTATGCTCTTTTTTATTTATGTTGTTGTTTCATTGAGTGTGGGAGAGGGTTTTGATTTCTAATATGCTATAGAGGAGATTTTGATATGTTTTCATTAGCTTAAACAAGAGTAACTATGTGTCATTAGTACCATGCTCAGTGGTGATTAATGATGCTTATAATGTTTTGGCTTCTCACCCTTCTCCTTTAATGCTTCTTCCATATGAAACTTCAAAAAAGGAATGTTTTTCATCAAAGAACTAGAGCATAGAAGCTCATAGTCTTGGTCTTAAACAAATAAAAAATCAAATATCTAAGAAAATCATAAGACTATGATAGGGGCAAATTTTGCAACCCAAGACTTTGCAAGTGTATGGGCTGTATCAAATAATAAAGTTTGAGTAAGATATTGTTTCCCAATAAGGACTTGGTAACTAGATCTAGTTAAGCATTGATTTTACATTTTCATATAATTTGTACAAACCAAAGTTGAATTCAAATAAGTGAACACAAAATTTAAAATCAACTTAACACAAAATAACTACTATAAATATTAAAAGAGCAACTCAAAGTTACTAATCACTCACAACTTTTGTAAACCTTGTTTCCACTAATTTAATATTATTAATGTCAATTTTGTTAATATCATGTATAAATAGTCATAAGTGCCTTTCGGTTCACTTATGACCCTCTCTTAAGTATAAGATGTTAATGCTAACATACTTGCTCAAGAGGCAAAACAATTCGAATACACTCTTCAACAATTATATGGGACCATTAGGTATTTGTCTATCCTAATTGCAAATTAAATTGCAATCTAATCCCATATTACTTAATCTCATGGTCCAATTAAAATCCCTCTCCAAAGACTACCCCAAATTCATACTTAATGGTGATCAAGCACTAAGTAGATAAGAAATATACAAGATTAAGTAACCAAAATTAACACTAAAATATAACTAATAAGTGAAAGACAAGGTTTAATCTACTTATACACTACTACACAAGATAGTTTTAACACATGTTTTTAGGCCCTTTTAACATCCCTTTCTAGGGGATGCATATGTGAGGGAAGTAAAAAGAAAAGAAATTGTGTCTATAAAAACATGAACACAAAAAAGACTTACAACTTCCCTAATTTAAATTTTAGTGACACCATATGTCATATACTAGATGAATGAAATATAATTCCTAAATCAAATTCATAGATGGTGTTTGCACATGCACTATGCCTTTGGTGTCGTGCTTCTCAACCTTTACCCTAGCACAGACCTTATTGCTATTTTAATGTGCAAGAGCATCCTTAAAAAGTCAGTGCTACATTTTTGCCTAAAGGAAAATTTTGTAAACCATAAATCTGCACATGACATTGATGACAGGTCAACAACATACCAATGACAACATTTAGAGCAAGTATTTACATTTGATAACCAAATAACTTCTAACAAATAAACAACGCACACTTACCATTAAGAAGTACAAGCAACCTCCCACATTCTTCTTTCCTTTAACCTTTCCTTTTCTCAACTCTATTTAGCAGTCTTTAATAGAATTGCACAACTCAATGAAGACATAAGATAGCCAATCATAAGTGGCCAATAAATTAATTGTTGATAATGTCACCATCAATAAACGATCACTAACAAATATACTTGAATTAGAGCATAAGAAGGCTCCAAATGCATATAGATCAAATAAGAACTCAAAGTTCTCATCATTCTCACTTATTTCCTTGAACAATGTCACAATATGTTATGCTACAACTAACCATAAACACTTTATAGTCATTAAAGACTTGATATTCTTCACTAAGGTTCAATTTGCTCCGCTCCACACAGTAAGCCCGTAAATTCATGAATATCCTCTGGACTCATTTGCAATGTTCTCCCTTTAATCATAATTTTATTTGATTAGGGGTAGGAGACACGCATTAACTCCACATAAAAATCTTGTTGAATATAGGTGTAGCGCAACTTAACCAGTTTATCAAACTCTATCTTCCTCAATCTATTCATGAGATCCTGTCTATTATTTAGGACCTTAAGACATTCATGAATGCCTTGGAACACACCTTGTGTGGAATGGAATATAATATTTTTATTTTGAATTTATAGAAGCTCTTGATTCCTTTGCCTCTTTGTCATATATCTCATTTTCCTTTTTAGAAAGCTTTATACAAGCCATTTTCAAATGTCGATTACCATCCTTCACACACTTGAAGTTCACAAGGTGTTCTTATAAAAATCTTTAATAAAGTGTGAGTACCCAGTTATATTAGAGCTACATCATCCCTTTTGATTTTTTCCTCTCTTTCGTCCAACTTTGCTTTTTGCAATATTTTGCTCCTTTTTGCATGTCATACTATTCCTCATATTGTTAAATTGAAGAAAAAAAAATGATGTTAAGTTTCAATGATAAAAAGTTTCAATTTGCCTTAAGTGAGCAAGAAGTGCATGATAAATAGGTTTCAAGATCCATTATCAAGATAATTCAAGGCAAGTGATAAGTTAAGAATTATTAAACACCACAATATATATGTTTGTGTGTGTTGAACTACTAGATATGTACAAAAATCATAGGAACAACATGATTTAAAATATCAACCCAAAATACAATATATTATGACATATCCCCATATTAGTACAAGATTTTAAATACTATATAGTTTAGGAATCAAGAACCAAAAGCTAATAACCTCTAAATTGCATTGAACAATCTCTTTTCAAAGTCTAAGCAACTAACACATGTAAGTTCTGTCACTGCCGATTACTGTAAAAGACAAATAAAATCTTGTATAAAAATTATTTCTCTTTAAAGGCTAAGCTGCAAACTATAATAGATTCATAGCTAATTTCATGATAAACTATTCAATCACTTAATTCCATGTTATATATCACTAATACTAAGTGTAAGAGGAAAAATAGCTCATAAGCACTTGTAAGTTCCAATAACATATTGATAAATTATGATAATAGAACTCACCTTAAATTATGGCAAGAAAAGGTAAACTACGTGCATGAAAATGCATAAAAACTCTCTATAATTGAACCTTTGTGCTTAAATCCCCTCCCTCCATAAATTATGAATAGTACAATCCAAAGTGGAAGGCAATAGCTTATGGTGCAAAGAGGGACCACCCTTTGCAATACAAAATTTGCTTAGCCATTATGGCCTAATGAATCTTAGCTATAAGCACTCATTTTGATCCTTTTGAACTTGGGTGGGAGAATGGTAATCAAATTGATCAAAAAAAATTTAAAAAAATAATTGTTTATTGCTAAGCGTTAAGATCATTCTCCCACGTAAGGCAATTAGATTACATTGTTACTGTAACACTACTTCATATTAGAATACTTATCTTAGTGCAAAGAGAGGATAACTCCATTTTCATTGTGAACCTCTTGTTCACCAGCTAGTGGTGTGATAAAACATGACTCAGAAATGAAGCAGTGGGGCATACTAAGAGAAGTTTAGGAATTAATGAATCAAAGTGGGATTACGAAATGCAAATCAACATAAGTAAAAACTAATCTTGAAACAAAGAGAGGATTACGAATTAGCGACAGCCGGCAACCACAAGACGGTGACCTGTGATGACAACTTAGTGTATGTGACGACCAACAACCACCAGATGATGACCTTTACGCTAGGAGAAAATTTCAAACTTTCTAAATAAACAAAAAAAGCATTAAGCCCTAATCCCCTTTCAACTTAATTTGAATTGAAGAGGAGCAAATCTGTCTTTTAGCTACTACAATTAATTGCACCTAAGTTCCAAGGAACTTTACTACAATTTAGTGATTTTGAGGGATTTGCTTGCTATTAAATCACTAATTGGGACTTGGTTGCCATTTTCCCTAAATTTTATTACTAAAAACTATAAAAATAGATAGAGAAGTGGAACATGTCCTCCAAATGTAATCTAATTTCTTTAAAAATATTTATTGTCCCAAAAATTGAAAAAAAAAATATTAATTTAGCCTTATTACTTTTAAAATGGAACTTGTGTAAAAGTAAATGGAAAAAATTTGGACCTACGATTGTTATATTTTGAAGTAATTTCTCCCTAATTTGCCAAAACAAGCCCCTTTCTAAAATAGATTGAAGAAATCATAGCTCAACAATATTGCTAAAAAAATTTATTGATGCAACACAAGGGGATTGTTGTTACAAAAGTTTTTGCTTCTACCCTCAACTGAAAAAGTCTCAAAAGCAACAATTATATGTGAGTGTATAAATGAACTTGTTTTCAACATTTTATGTGATTTAAGTACTCCTTCCATTTCTTTCTTTCTTTCTTTCTTTTTTTGATAAAGTAAAAACGCCCTACCACTGACCCTACATCACATGCCCAACATGCAAAGTCATGTTGGCTTCATCCCTTACATCCTTTGCAAGCAATTCCGTCTTACCTTCCATCAGAGTAGAAAAACAAGTGAGACCTGGAGCAATGGGCAGTGCCCTCTTAGCTACCATGTCAGCTACCTCATTCACCTCATGTGGGCAGCATAAAACCATTACTTCCCAATCCCATCTCCACAATAACTAAACCTCCATCATTCCCTCCATCAACATCAACAGCAATCCAATCCACCACTATACTACAATCACTAACCAACTCCAGCCTTATGAAACCAGCATCCCAAGCTATTTTCATTACCTAAAATACTTCTCATAACTCTATAATAACATTCCCACAAGGTTCCAAATTTACCATAAAACCTGTAGAAATTGCCTCTATGATCCCTTAATGCTCCACCACATGATGTAACTCTAGAAAAAGCACTCTGAGCCCTATCAACATTCACCTTCACTCATCCCATGGTTGGTGTGATCCATCTAATATGGCATTCCTTCAATCCATTCACAATATTTGACTTGTTCTCTGACCACCACAAGCATGCCAAAGTTCTAGCTTTGAAAGTCAATGGAGATTCCTCAAGATTTTCAAAAACCTCCTTATTACATGCTACCCATATATTACAACACGCAATAATGAAACATGTAGCCTATTACACACTTTTAATCACTAAATGCTGACTAAGGTTCCAACGAACCCATCTAACCACGTCAAAATTACTAAAAAAACCATTAGGCAAAGAAGCTGGAATTAGCTCCTTCCATCTATCTCGCACAATTGGGCAATGACATAAAGCATGCATAATTGTCTCCCTTCCCCTGCCACATATAGTACATATATCATTTGTTGACATTTTACAACTATACCGAGCTGCATTTGTCAATATATATTCCCTTAAAGCAAACCAAAGAAAATTTTTACACCGCTGAGGAACCCATAGCTTTCAACCCTTCTCCATAACCCAGTATGAATCAGGCCACCATACTAATGCAAACTAGAATAAGCATATATGATCGTAAAATCACCATTTCATACCAACGCCATGACAACTTATCAAATACACCCTTCCGTTTGGACTCTCACCTTCACAATTTCCTTAACTACATGATTAGGTAAAACCTTATTTAAGAAATCTATGCGCCCTTCGCCAAAGTCATTAATAGAACCTACCACTTTTAAATTATATAACTCATCTGGCACTATATCAATAGCATACAATATTAAAGGTTTATGATCCCTTAACCACTGATCATGCCAAAAATGTGCCTGCTTGCAATTACCAATCTTCCAATCAATACCAAACAAAATCTTCTTCCAATGATTCTTTATACCCTTTCACACCTTGGAACCACGAAGCCTATCATCAATGCTAAGAATAATATCATCACCACACTTGTACTTTTCCCTCAAAAAACACACCCATAAAGCATCTCTCCTCCTAATCAAACCCCAACCAATCTTCATCATAAATGCATCATTTTATTTCTTTGTCGTCCATAGACCTAACCCACCACCTTCCTTACTCTGACAAACATCTTCCCATGCAACAAGATGGTGTTTCCTATTTTGATTACTACTTCCCCAAAGGAAAGAACGACACCTCTTATCAATATCCTGACAAACTTGATTAGGCAATGGACTAGTTTGCATCAAATATGATAGCATAGCCTAAATCACCAAATAGACTAACGTATGACCAGCAATCATAGATAATGAAGAAGCCTTCCAACTCGATAACCTACAATCCATTTTATCGAGAATACCTTGATATGACGTCTTTGATACATGGGAGTGATGTAGCTAGACCCCCAAGTATTTTCCAAGGTCACCAGTAAGAGTAAACCCCAAGAAATGACTTATCTCATGCTTGCGTTTTGATTCACATTAGTTGATGAGAAAATCCTTGACTTCGTTGTGTTAACTCTCTCTTCAGACATATCACAAGAATCAAGATAAGCTTTCACTATAGCCGCTTGAACTAGGCTTGCCTTAACAAATAAGAAGAGATCATCAGCAAAAAAAAAGAGATATAGTTGTACCATACTTCTTTGACCTAAACGGAATCCATGTGCCATCATCCACCTCATGTTGAATTAAATGTGCAAGCTTTTCTAGTGCAATTAAAAAAAAGATAAGGAGACAGAGGGTTACCTTGTCGTATGCCTTGTGAGGGCTGAAAATGACTTACAATCTCACTATTCCACATCACACTCATAGACGAAGACGTAATACATTCTCCAATAACATTTATCATCCAATATGGTAAGTCGAGCTCCTCCAAACATTGAATGATAAAACTCCATCTCAAATGTTCATACACTTTTTCTAAATCAATTTTCAAAGCCATAAAATTTTCCCTTTGATTCTTTTGACTCATGGAATAAATAATCTCTTGTGCAAGAATAATATTATATGTTCCTTGCCTACCCGTAACAAAGCTACTTTGGTTAGGAGATATAATAGAAGGCATTATTTTCTTCAACCTATTTGCCAATTTCTTAGTAATGATCTTATAGATAACATTACAAAGGTTAATAAGTCTAAAATCATGGAACATCTCTGGCACTTCTATTTTAGGAATTAAAATAATTGAAATATCATTTATATTCTTCGCACAACTAGGATCTGAGATTACCATTTTAACCTTCTCAACAATTGACACATTAACAGTACTCCATTAGCTTTGAAAAAAAGTAGGTTCAAACCATCAAGACTAGGAGCTTTAAGAGGGCCGATTCCAAAAAGAGCAAGCTTAATTTCCTCTACTGTTAATTCCCTATTCAAAAAAGTGTTAAATATTTCATCAATAGTTAGATAAGACATCCGGAAAATCACATCAAGACCATTAAACCCCTCTTCTTCATATAGCAATTCAAAATACTTTATGCCTTGTTTCTTAATCTCCTCCCCATCATATGACCATTTACCATCCTCCAATTTTAAAACCTCAATACAATTTCGCTTACATCTACTGTTGGCCATTGAATGAAAATAACGAGTATTCTTATCACCAAAAGAATACCAATTACATCGTGGCTTTTGTAACCACATAATCTCCACTTGTAATAAGGTCTGCTCAAGACGTTTCCATACCTCCTCCCTTACCTTCACAAGATCCATTAAAAAAGGTTGATGCCCAATCCTATCTTCAAGATACCTTAGATGATTAAAAAGCTTGCGCTTGTGCACCTCAATGTGACAAAAAACCTCCTTCCACCATTGTACTGCCCTTTCAGTGAAGTGAGAAACATTTTCTTTCCATCCCAACTGAGGATTTCATGACTGCTTAACCATGTTAGGGAACTCCTCATGAGTAACCCATGAAGCAAAAAAATAAAAAATTACTCCCTTTATTCTTTTTTTCTCCCTCTAGAACCTTGAAGCTTTAAAAGAAGTGGATTATGATCAGATTTATATTTTGGTAAATGAACCACTAAAGAATCTACAAAATATTCATTTCACTCTTTATTTACCACCGTCTTATCCAACTGACTAAAACACCCTTTATTATTCCAAGTAAACGGTGGTCCCTGAAACACTAGTTCTACAAATTCTCCTCCTTCAAACCACCTTTGAAACCAAGAGTCGACCCCAACTCCTCTCACTGCTTTCGAGAATCGCTCATAGCCCTTAATGTGGCATTAAAGTCACCAATAATACACCATGGTAGATTAATGGGCTCACCAATCTTCTAGAGGTCATCCCACAGCTACCTTCAATGTCACACATTTGACTTCCCATATAGAAAGGTAACAAAGAAGCTACTTGTTTCTTTATTCTCAATGAAACCATGAACCAATTGCTTTGTTTTCAGTATTACTTAAAAAATAAGAGTGTATGCCCAAAAGCACCAAATCCCTCCACTAAACCCCTATGCCTCCACTACCGTATTATTCTTCTACCCCAACCTCCTTGTTGTTAGACCTACTCTATCACTTTTTAGTCTTAGCTCTAAAAGGGCAATAAAATGCAACTCATTATTATCTTATAACTCCTTAAGAAGTCTAGGGAAGGAACGGTCCCCAACTCCTCTACATTTCCATACTAAAAAATCCATAAAAAAATTAAATAAATATAGGTGACAATAAACCTTGGTTAATGCTCACTTTGCATATCCACATTGTAGGACGACTTTGGACTACCCAGATCAACATCTAAACCATCATGTGACAATGGATTATCACACAACATAAGACCCCGGTGGACACTAGAACATGGATCAAGTGGATTATCATCACCTTGGGCTACATATGTATAGGATAGAGTTTAAAGAGTATTCACAATTTCCGTCGTACAATCCAATCCCACAAAAGGCCCAATTATATTTTTAAGACCCTATTATATTTTTCTCCCAATTATTTGTTAATCTCTCAAAAATATAATTTGGAGAAAAATAATAAATATAAATATTTTTAAATAATTTATTTATTTTCTTTAATCTCTCTAAAAAAGTCAATTAAGTCTTATATTAAGAATAAGAAATGCAAAATAAGTTTTTTCCCCCATTTGATTAAGGATATATTGACTTTCAAAGCTTTAGCTTAAAGCACAAAAAAGTTTCACCCTTCTCAATAAGTGCATTTCTTGAAATCCAAACTTGTGTTTTGCTCCTCGTGGGTTGAATTTGCTCACCACTCCAACCAATACTTTATTGAAGGTAAGTTTTTTTCCCTTTTTGGCTAAGAACACGTATCTTTTTATTAGAAGCAATCCTACTAAAGGCACAATTGAACACTATGTAGGCATCTCTCTCAGTGGAGATTTGAACCTTGATTCGCTACATTGTAAGGGACTAATCCATTTCACTAGACACCCTCATTAGTAGCATAATTTTAAGGGAGAATTGCATGTAGGCCCCAATTAAGAGAAATAATTTCAAAAAAGTCCTCATTGACAAGTGAGGAGCTACTATCAACAAGTGGAGAAGTTATCATGGAACTTGCCAATAAATTACTTTTTCTTATTTAAGACTTAAATACAATTCTCCCTATATTTATTTTATCATGAGGTTCCCACTAAGGGTGAGCAAATAATGATAGAAACCAAACACTGGACTGAACCAAACTCAATTTGGTATTTTGGTTTTTTATCGGTTTTAAATTAGGTTAATCGCACAGCTTCATTTATCTTCTCAGGTTGCGACCTCATTGATCCAAGTCGTAACCTTAGGTGGCAAATCACTATTCTCCATGTGCTTTGGCCTTCAAGCTCTGGTGTCTCCATCCTTGATCCATCTTGGGCTCCAATTTCTCCTTAATTGCCTAAAAATATCATCACAAAGAAACTTTTGCCAAGGCAAGTGAACAATTACTTAAAGGAGATAAAATAATTATATTTTTACTCCTGAATTAGCAAAATACAAAGTGTGAGACATACAATCCATAAACTATAAATATCATGCAAATTGAGGGTAAATGTGTGCAATTTAGATATAAAACACCCAAGAAAACAATATAAATATCGTGTCTTATCACTCCCCCACACTTGAACCTTTGTACTCCTGGACAAAGACTCGAATCATGCCAAAAAAATTACAAGCACACTCAAGGAAATCAACACATTCAAAAGAGAATCTTAAGAGCTAAACAATCAACACCCCTAAGGAAAAAACAAGAATGATAATGTGCATAATGCAAGTGATCAATCACAAGATATAATTAATCCAAAATGTATGAACACTAGAGATTCACTCAAGGCTAAAGTATTTAAACTCCTCCACTTGTGTTTATGCTCTTTCTTTTCTCCTCACTAGGTTCTCTCTTTTTTTTCGCTCAATATCTAAATAGTGAGCATCCTACTATAGGCTTGTAATGACTCTAAATCTCCACTACAATTAGTGCTTATGTCCAGAATCAAGAGGTCTTTAATGGGTATAATGATGGAAAAAGGATACATGAAATGGATGATGAATTTTGACAAGAAATTTAGCATGCATACAAATCCACAATAACCATAGTACTCATCCTAAAAAGTGTTACATTGTGCTTTAATGTAATTACTACTACCAAGTCTCTTTGAATGATTGCCTTATTTATTATTATTATTATTTATTTATTTATTGTGATCTTGAGCTATTGTAGGTCCCCTTTTAACGTGACCCTACACATGGGTGATGCAACACCGGTTTACTTAGTTACTACTATTGTGGGTCCCCTTTTGACGCGACCCTACACATGGGTGATGCAGTATCGGTTACTCAGTTACAACAACAAGCACTCAATGGCCTTTAGCCCAACTCATAAATCTCTCTTCAACTCTACCGTTTAACGTGAGTGCCAACATTATACGAAGTGCCCCCGGTTACTAACTGGAATCTAGAGGTGTTAGCGGAGTTGTCTTTATTCATCATTTTTTATAGTATTTTAATATGAACATGGTAGTAGCAACTTTTTTCAATAAAGTTTTCAAGCACAAATAATGAGATGAGATACTATGGAAATTGAAAACTACATACACACGTTGTAACTTGTCAAGGTGGTTAATTAAGAAAGTATGATAGTTCAAAGGGTTAAACAAAGGAAATTGTAAATGGCTTGTGTTTGGGTAAATAGGGTGTGAAAACAAATGCCTCTATCATATTCCAAATCACAAACACACATGTAGTTTTGACCAAGAGTTAAGACAAGTTCTAGAGCATGCAAACTACTGAATATACACTCTAATTTTGAAGTTATCCTTCCAACAAGGGTTTTTATCTCCTATGTTCATACACCATGTTCCAATCAACAAGAATTGATCACAACCATTAGGTCACTTATCATACAAGTCAAACTACAGGGTGAAGATGAAAAGGTTAAAAGAAACACTCAAGAACATTTTTGAATCCCTAAAGCACTCATAAAATCCTAGGGGATCCCTTGTCTAAGTCTAGAACTACAAAATTCAAAAGTGGTATGGTTTTCAAGAGAAAATGGGGTGAAAAAGTTTTCACAATATGCATAGGTAGCTTAGAAAATGAGTTCATTCATGAGAAGTGTCCAAGTCGTGACTTGAAAGAATCCAAGTCGTGACTTGGATTGACAAAAAAATCCATATACAAGCAAGGGGTCGAAGTTGTGACTATATATAAGTGAGGTCACGACCAAAATTGGCCAAAGCTCACCTACATCAAAATGCATCCTAGGTCGCGACTACGAATTAGTGAAGTTGCGACTAAAACTGGTAGAAACATCCATCTACAAGAAAGGGCTTTGAGTTCGCAACTGTAAACAATGAGGTCACGACCTAACTTGACATAAACTTCTTCTCACTCAAGATATAGCTTAGATCACGACTCACAGGCAGGGAAGTTGCGACTTGAGCTTCCAGAAGCTAAAGTGCACATGGTTTCTTAGAATTTTAACAAGTTTTCTTCAAAAAGTTTCCAACACGTTCAAAATTATCCAATGTACAGCAATTCATCATCTCAAAATCAATTCCAAAACTTTTAAGAAAAATCATGATGAAAGATTGGATTTGTGAAGAAAAATTTGCTATATATATATTTAAAATTTTGAAAAATTTTCACACTATATTGCAACACATAAAATGGAATAGAGCCTAACATAAAACATAAACCCTCTCCCAAACTTAAATCACACAATGTCCTCATTGTGGGGCAAGAGCACAAACCACACAAAGGTAAAATTGATCAAAGATATACACATTTCATTGCAATCAATGGTGAATATTCAATTACAACAATATGTTCACAAAGTTAGAGTTCCAAAAGCAAAAAATAGGAAATAAACTACAGAATATAACAAAACAAAGAAAACAGAAATAAAGTGCATGATCAAGCGTCCCTCACGTCATCTCCTCCTTCTCCTTCTCCAGTCGGCTCCTCATCTTCTTCTCGAGCGGCTGTAGCCCCAAATGACTCTCCTGGGTCAGAAGGGAAATAGGTAGATATCGGGTTGGTGTTACGCCAAAAATCCTCCTCAAAACCCACCAAAAGAGGAATGCCCTGAGCCTTGACCAGTTGCATAAGCAACGGGTCAACAAATCTCTGTCATCTAAGCTGATTGGCCATGTAAGTAGCCTCAAACTCCTGGCGTCGGAGTTTATTGGCCATGTAGATGGCCTTGAACTCCTCAAACTCCTCAACCAAGGTGTCTAGCCACACACTCAATGATGAAAGGGTGAAACTAGAGCCACCCACAGCTTCTTCTTCTTCTTCCTCCTTTGGGGCCTCACCTACCAGTCTTTGCTTCTCTTCCTTGCTCAGTTTTGCCTGGATAAGTATACTCTGGAGGTGACCGGATCTAGTAGAATGTGAGACGGCTGAGTTGGTATCCTACCCTTGCATAAATCAGTGATCAGGTAGGGAAATACCATCTTGGTCCTTATATTGTTTAAATAGTTTTGGATATGATCCATGACAATCATGGTGATATCCACCAATTGTCCTATCAATAGAAAATATAGTAGAGTCACCCCTTGTTCACGTTCAAGATGTAAGTCTGCATCATCAAGTTATAAGTCATGAAGTTAAGCCAGATGCGTGCTTCGTCATTCATATTCTTTCTCTCGAAGTGATTATTGCTGCTCCTAACCATCCAACTGGCTCCTTTTATACCAATAACTTGAAACACTTTGCTCCAGGATATCCGGTTGCAGTTCTTCAGCCACTCTTGATATTTGCATGTGTAATGGGTCACGTCCTCTGACAGCTTGTAAAAGTCCTCAATGACTCTTTGAGATAAGAACATCTAGCCGTTTCTGAAAGTTATACCCATCTCCTCATCCATGGCATAACAGATATAAAATGCTCGGACGAGGGTGGGATTGCTTTTTCGCACTTTCTCATCAACTCCTTGTAACCTTGTGCTAACACCTGTTGATAGAACTGGCAATCATTGGACTCGAGGAAGTAGTATTCTTGTACGGACATCTGGTCCTTGAACATTTTCTCCACAGCAGCTCTTGTTCTTTTAGATACATCTCGAGGACGTAGATTGCTGAAGGAAGATTGCCGATAGTTCTTTGTGCGAGCCATCTAAATAGTAAAGAGGTATAGTGGAAATGATGAGAGGCCGAAATAAGATCTTATGTATGACAATGTAAAGCTTAGATACTCTCCCCACCCCCTATTGAAAATTTATTCGAAACCAATGTTTAAAAATCCAAGTAATAGGCTCATTTTGTGACTTCATTTGGTTGGAAATTAGTTGAAGTCGCGACCTAGAAATCATGAGATCACGACTTGGATACAGAAAGTCCAATGTTCAAAAATCATAGCTTAGATCACGACTTCAAAGAGTTGAGGTTGCAACCTAATCTGGCAGAAGGTTCACTTTTCAAAAGCCAAGCCCAGGTCGCGGCTTGGGTTGGCAGAAGGTTCATCTTTGTAAAGGTAGAGGCTCAGGGCATGACTCCACATCAGTGAGGTTGCGACTTGAGCCCAGAAGTTTCAGAATATCAATACCGAAGAATGATGAACCTAAAATCATGATTTCTCAAAAACAATAATCCAAATCTAGTTTGAAATTGCCAAAAATGCGTAAAATCATATGCCCCACACCTCACAAAGCTAAAATCTAAGCGTCTAACCCTAGAAACCAACTAAAATCTAAGAAAAGTAAAGAAACTAAAGGAACAAAAAGAAAAGAAATGAAATGGAGAACCTGCGTTTGTGAGAGGAATACAGATCAAATGAAGAGGTTTAGGGCTTCTTGATGCTTCACGAGAGAAATTGCAGAGGTTCCTTGCTTGAAATCACAGTGAGAGGAGGCTTGAAATCCAAATGTGAAGAATGGAGAAGAGGGGTTTAGTGAAAAAGGAGTGAGTTGTGACTTATGGAATGCAATGGGTTTAGAGAGTAATGGGAAATAAGGAAATAGGGAGTTACGGAAGGAATAGAGTGGGGTTACGTAAGTGATTACGAGGGAAATTTGAAAGAATAAGGGTAATCTCGGTATTTCACATGATTTCAGACACTCCAGGTCACGACTTGAGATAGTGAGGTCGCGACTTGGAGTAACAGGTGGGAGGGTTCCAAGTCGCGACCTGAAGGGAGGAGGCTGTGACTCCAAGAGGCAGAAAGCTCTTGTTAATGAACCTTCCCCAAGTCGCAACCCTAGACAATTTGGGTCATGAGTTCAATGGAGTTAGAGTCCTTTTGCCAGAATTGCATATCAAGTCACGACTTGAATGCAAGAAGTTGCGACTTCAAGAGGCAGATAGCCTCTGCCATTCGATTTTTAACACTTAGCTTCACCGAGAACAACAAATGAAACAAATTCCCCTAAAAAATATTTAAATTCCTCCCCCACACTTCAAACCTAGTTGAGCATTTATTTATTATTCTTGGTGCTAGAATGTCTCTACTTTTCTATTGGTATATGTCCCTCCCCCACACTTATCTTCCTCAATCAATAGTCAAGCTCAATAACTCATAGAAATAAGGAAGAAAAATAAGTAAGGAAAGAGACAACCATAGAATGGAACCATTTGAGAGCCTTGTAGTAGAAATTTTCATCTTGAACGCTGAACATGTGATGATCCAAGCCAAACGTGACAATAAAACCTTGGAAGTTTGGTGAAGGGTTAGGATCATCTAGTGAGGGCTCTAGGATGAATGGAATATCATGGTCCACATGAAACCTTGATTTTCCCTCTTGTGCAAGTGCAAATGACTTCTGAACGCAATCAATTTCAGGGTCATCATTACCTAAATCAGGAGGCAAATCACATGACAAAGACTTTGTAATGCATGGAATGACATGTGGAACAACTTCAACACAAGTATTAGACAAATCATCATGCAACAATGAGTCACTAGCAGTCAAGTTATCAATAGAAGACTCAGCTAACATTTTGGAACAATTATTTGTGACATCAAGAGTGTGTGAAACACCATTCATGGCATGATCGGGATAAATTTCATGTGCTTAAGTGTGAGAAAGAAGCAACACACAAGAGTTATAGCAAAAAATCATAGAACTAACAATCAAAGACCAAGTTAGGTCTCAAGAGTGCAAGTAGCACTCTCCTTTCCACAAAAATGAGCTTAGACACACATCTAGTGGCAAAAATTGCACACTAGGGCTAGCAAATATGAAGGCAGCCTACACAAAATTTCAAGAACCATATCAAAATTCCCAAAATTCAATGTTTTATGATTGTGTAAAGTTTGCAAGGGCAAATCTAGAATTTTAGAAAATTTTCAATGTTAGCTGAATTTAAGGGCAAATTTCAAGTGATTTCAATAGACAATGGTACTGCAAGGCATCTCAACAGAATGAGAGCATGGACATAAACATTTAACACCAATTTGATTCACAAAGATGACAAAGTACACAAAATGAATGGCAAAGCGTAACAAACTAAATGCAGCAAGAGGGAAAATTCGAATTTAAGCAACTCTCTAGCAATTCAATTTCCAAGTCGCAAATTAGTATGCTTAGCCCACATGCACTCAATGTCATACACTTAAGATGGATTCTCAATCATGAAAGCATCAAATCAAGTGTGTATTTGAATCCTTAAGAATACAAGAAGCCAATTCAATTGTCACAATGCTCTAAAGGAAGTTAAAGTACAAAATTCACTTCTAGAATCAAATGTGACAGTAAATATCTAGCCAAATCAGTTAATCCAAGTTGATTTTCAGATTTTCCTCACTCCAGAGATGTTCTAGCAACAATGAGTAGTATTGTAATCCACTTCAGTAGCAATATGGCAGCAATTGTGCAGCAACAACTTCTCTTATCAACTAGAGTCAATGATCATATGCAAACACTCGAAGATTAGCATGCGAATAGCTCCTGATGAAGCACCAGCAAGTGACCACAACCTTTCTCAAAAAGTGACCTTGTTCTACCTTATTGCAACCAAAAAGCATGGCCACAAATGCATAATTCCTCACCTCTTCAAAGTATAAATGACTTGAAACAAGAATTCTAAAAGCATAAGACAAGCAGATAGCATAGACTAGATAGGCAATTATCCTAAATTGGATCAAAGCAGCCACTAAGGCAGAAACAAATCTTAGCAAGATAAGATCACATGTGAGGATAAAATCCAAGTCAAGACAGGGATAAAGTGGTGGCAACTGATCAAACTTAGGCGTTAGTCAGTTTAGCTAAGTGATCTGACACAATATTTATATGGTTTTCAGGAGTGTTTTCTAGCCAAATTGCACACATTTACATAC
>JBAGKO010136475.1:0-21502 GCA_037177275.1 Acacia concinna | reverse complement strand
AATCCTATATTTTTTTACATGTAAATATTTGAAAAACCATAAAAAATTGAAAATATATCTGTTTTTCGCCCATAATATATCAAAATGTCACTTATTTTATGTAGAATCTAGTCATAAAAGAACCACACAAAAAAACATTTAGGAACTCCCCTAAATTAGAGGAAATGGAGGGGAAGATCATGGAGAGGAGCCCCTCCGGGTCCCCCAGGAAAGCCGGATAATGAAATATAATGAATAACTAATTAAGTGTAATAAATAAATGAGAAAAAGTTGTAAATATCTCGAAAAAATTACTTATAAATTAAATTACGCAAGTGTAGTACTCTTCTTTATATATATATGTGTGTGCGCGCGCGCGCAAGATCATTTTGATTGAATTGTGTTCTTTTGAGTAAACAATTAAAATTAGTCAAAAGCAAT
The DNA here is from genome assembly GCA_037177275.1 of Acacia concinna. Taxonomy (NCBI): domain Eukaryota; kingdom Viridiplantae; phylum Streptophyta; class Magnoliopsida; order Fabales; family Fabaceae; genus Acacia; species Acacia concinna. The sequence goes on along the minus strand of JBAGKO010136475.1, from coordinate 21,082 downwards.
AAACATATATAAATTATTTTTTTTCAAATACTCCCTTATTTATGAATGAATAAGAGAGAGATAGTAATAATGAGAAAAATGATGAAAAAGAATGTATAAAGGAAAAAAGAGAATGGGTTAGCATTTTAATTTATGCAATGTATAAAATTATTTTAGAGTAAAATGTGTAAATTAAAAATCTCTTTATTAGTCAGAAAAACTCAAAAAGAATCTTATTAAAATGAAAAAAAAATACAAGATCTTATAAATAAGGACAGAGGTAATAATTTGCTAAACTTTGATTACTTATCACTAATGGCTAAACGAGTAAGTTGATGAATAGTTAAGGAAGTATAGTAAACAACAACACTTTTTAGCACATTACAACACTGGGACAAAATAACCTAAAAGGCCATTGTTATACTCCATTAGGTTATAAATATAAGATTCAGTTGACTTTTTTTATAGAGGTTAAGGAAAGTAAATAAGTTATTTAATAATATCATCTGTAGTGTATTATTATATTATATATTAGTTTATAAGTTAAACAAAGGGAAAATTCCAGTAAAATACCTGGCCAAATTGCAAAACCCAGGGAAGGATGTTATCATTTGCAAATGCCAAAATGGTTCAAAAGGTTCGTTCTAGGTTTTGCAAATCAGAACAAAATGACCCAACTGCCCCTAGGGTAACAAAAGTGACAAAACGAAAGGGGAGAGTTTAAATCAAGATGCATCGCGCGAGAAGGAGTGTAAGAGGAGAATGTGAAGGATTTGTGCCATTTTCAAAAATCATTTGTGTGACTGTTGTTCTAGAAAGCCAGCGAACTGATTATGGTTGCTTCCTTTCTTTTCCAGTCAGATAATCCTGAGTAGCAGAGCGTGAAGGTTTCGCGATTTGTTGAATGTGTGTACATCGTCTTCAGTTGCAAAGGATTCACAAAGTTTGCGATCTTGCATCTTGCAGCCGGTCATCCTCGCTAGTGTTGCCGATATTTTGAAGTTGTTGTTCTTTTGGGTTCAAATTGCATCGCAAGTGTTAAAAGATTAAAAGGGAACTGAAAAAATACGGATGTAGGTTGCTTTCTGGAACGAAGCTAACATTCCTTAGTTTGTCGGTCTAATGCTTTGTGCAACAAACCCAAAAGCTCAGATAAAGGTTTTCTACATTGGTGGATGAAAGTGTTCTTGCTTGCTATTTGACAGTGATTTCTTTTATCGACAAAGGTAACATGTCCAAAACTTTATTTATAGGTTATTGTTCGTCCTTCAATTTTTCTATAATTTGTTGGCGAAAGGTTTGATTTTTGAGGTGGTTTGCTGTATTGTTGGACTAAAATGGTTTGTTGTAATTAATGTTTTCCCCCCAGTTAGAGCACTCACAAACACCACGCAGTAGTTGCATAATCAAACTTCATTATGTTTTGCTCTAGCTCATGAATCTTCTACCAATGTTCTCTATATAACATTGTATGGAAGATGGTGACATTTTTATTTCCTACTAAAAGAAATCGTTATTTACATAAAGATTAATAGTATAATTGTGTTGAGCATATAGAAAAAAGTGTGTGTTTGTGTGTGTGTCGTTGACTTCTTACACTGAATGTGTAAGTTGGTGCAATATGTAATAATCATTTGATTGTTGCTCATGCTTTGCCCCATTTAAATTTCCAAAAATTCTATGTAACAATTAAACAGAAGCACACATAGGCTTTTTAGGCCCATTCATATACATAAACATTCTACATTATTCTAACTGAGAAGAGAGCAAGTGGTAAAAAAATAATGTTATAAGAAAGCCTTCTTTTGAAAAAGAACTTTTCTATGACTGTTGGCGTGGGTTTTTGTTGCTGCACTTACCGTTGTAATGGTTATTTTGACATAGACCATTGTTTGGTTTAGTTTTCATTGCCATTGGCATACTTCATGGTTCAGTCATGTTAAGTTTAGGTTTGTCATTGTTTTTTCCCTGTTCTCTATGGTATTTTATTTGATTTACACTCTTCATTAAGTTATATTCATTCATTTTTCTATTTAACTAATTATTATAAGATAATCAAGGGACTTTTATTTGACTAATGGTTTTCACTGGAAGCATAATAGTTTTCACTAGTTTGGTAATGGATTTGACTATACTCATGAATTAACTGTGGATATAGTTCATTAGTTTTTTATTTTGTTTCTTTGTTTGTTGGTGTTTAGAGACAGAATATGACTAGATTTTATTCCATGGCTTGATTGAGGATATGCTTCTATGTGAGTGTAATGTGTAACATTAATAGTGTAACTTTGTTCTTCAAATGACATTGAAGTGTTTTTCCAACAGGAACATATGGCATCAGATTAGGTAGAGGGGCAAAAGTACAACACATGAAGAACGGGTACATATAGTTTCGTAGTGAGTTTGACAAGGGGAAGGATTTCAAGAATGTGGATGAACAACGCAAGGAGTCCTTAAAGGCATGGAGGAAGTTTTCTATTGAGGAAAAAAGTATAGTGAAAGGGTGAAACAAGGAAGGTCAGAGAAGGAGAAGAATAAATATTATGTTGCTTTCTACACGCGTTGCTCTCTGAAGCAATTTAACGAGATGATATCCTATGTTAAGTCGTACAAAGGGTTAGCCAAGAAGGTAAGGCAGCTAGGATTTACATCTCTACTTAATGTGAATTGTAAGAGACTCCCTTGGGACCTTTTGGTAGCTATAATGAGGGCCTACGATCCCTCGACAAATGAGTTCAAAATCAGGGGGAAGACAACTAGGATTGATGCAAAGGATGTGGCAGAACTTATTGGGGTCCCACATAAAGGTGAGGAGGTCAAAGTGGATGCATACGACAACAGTGACACATACAAGAAGCTGAAGGCATACTTTCACAATGTCAAGTATGAAAAGATTGTCCAAACCATCACATCTGGAAAGGCGGGTGGTCAATTTGAGTTGTTGTTTATGTTGATGTTGATTGGTACTTTTCTAGCACTAACATCAAGCCCAAAAATCAGTGATAGGATGTTGAGGCTTATGTGTGCTACGATGAAAGAATTTGCATGCTTTGACTGGGTTACCTACATTATCAAGGACCTACAAAAAGAAATGGGTAATTACATGAAAATCTTTCAATCAAGCAGAGGGGGCAGCTTCAACGTTGGAGGGTGTTTGTACCTACTTTTGGTGTGCATTTTAAATTGTTAGTGGCTATTTTATTTCTTTTGTCCTAGTCTCAACTAATGGAAAGTTGTTGTTGTAGCTATTCTTCAATGAGCGCTTCCCATTGACTAAATCAGTTGAGCATCATATCTAAGGCGCCATTTAGTTCTGAACAGAGTCAAAGCTGAGGGAGATGTTCGATAAAAAGAGGAAGAGCAACATCAAGGTCTTGTTTAGCATAAAGGCCAGTAAAGTTATGGAAGAGGATGACACTCTAAATGGGAGTAGGGTGCCTTATTTGGACTCGATAAATGGTAACAAAAGTGACATTATGTATATAGTTCGTTATATAATACATATTTCCTGACCATTGTCTTTGTTTTGTAACACAGGGTTTGAAGGAGTTGTATGGAAGATTGATGAGTGTCATTAACAAAAGTCATAGAATCCTAATTGAAAGCCACAAACGGCTTGTGTGTGCTGTTGAGGATGAGTTGATGAAGGCACAAGCCAATATGGAGAGGCAACGAAATAAAGGAGGTATGAAGGGACATAAACAAGGCCTTCAATGTGATGAGAGGGAGGACAAGGTCGATGATGCACTAGGTGGTGAAGGGGAAACAACAAATGAAGATGATAATGGAGATACTTCATCGAATGAAGACCAGGGACGTGAAATAGACAAGGAAGATAAAGTAGGAGAGGGATCATTTGATAAAGACAAAGGGGGAGAGGAATCAAAAACTGAAGATGAAGTGGGAGATGCTTTAGTGCATGAAGACCATGAACCACATATGGATGACAATGGAGGATATAATGATCATCAAGAGGGACATCATGTTTATCAGGGAACGCTAATCGTTGAGTGTTATGAGATTGTACCTTTATCTATTGTGTGTCCTGAAGTGGGAGAGAAAGAAGAAGAACTAAGGAGATCCTAGAGGCCGAAGATACCCAAAAAGATGTATCCTTGAACTTTAACAAAGCCAATTAAACACAAGAAGACAACAATGGATGATAAGTCTATCTTCTTCCAAATAATTTCGCAGATGTGTCCATCTAAATTGGGTGATAAGTAAGCATGATGAAACATATAACAAATTCCAGTATTAAGAAGTTTCAAATATTGTGTAATTAGTGATTATTTGTAGGCTTGTTGACTGTTCAGGAAGGTGTTGTATATAGAGGATAAAGAGGTGACTTGTGACCAACTTCGGTCACTCAAGGGCTTCACAGAGTTAGTAACACAGTCATGTCAGTGGTTTGTAAGACACTGATGGAATACCAGTGAAAATGTGGACGAGTGAAGAGGCATATATTTAACGCGGAGTTGATGATAAGTAGTTGGAAATTGTATGTTTGAACTATTTTATTGCTAAATTATATATTAGTAACTTTTGTGCTCATGATTTAGCTGTTATTGGCTTTCAAACCGGCTGAATGAAAAGTACAGCAATGCTCAAAGATACTACACATGTGGGTTACAACATTGCTGAGTGTGAGCTGATACTCAGTCTAATGGTGGCTGCAAAGTACTGGTTTTGTGTTGTGTTAGAGCTCAAGTCGATGAATTTTTACGTGCTAGACTCAATGCAGCCGATTGGTGCCACGAGGAAGAGTAAAAAGAGCAAAAATAAAGGTTCTAGAGAAGATATCCAGCAGGACTTGTTACTACTTTGGTAAATTGTTTGTTCACTGCTATTTATTAATAAAATGGCAACATATAGTGATGTAATTGGTTTATAAGTTGCTCACCTATATGGTAGAGGAAGCTTCTCACGGAAATTATCAAGCTTGTTAAACCTGATCACTATGTGAAGGAGACGGAAAGTGATATTTTATGGGCCCTCGTTCCACAGTAGAATAATATGTGAGGGTTTTAATTTGCATATGTTATTTGGTTTCATTCACTGTTACAATTAATGTCAGTCAACTCTTTGTTGCCGTGTAGGTCGAGTTGTGGCGTCTATGTACTCATATGGTTGCACAATTGGATGCCCAAGCACATACCTCAATATGAAGAAGAAGAGGAGAAATCTTATGTGGTGGCTGGTCAATCATGAGCTGAACACGGAGAAGCATACTGATTTGGAGCCAATAGGGGAACATCAAAATGACAAGAGGAAAAAGATTGAGTGACATTGTGTGACGTTGGGACCAAATGTCCAATTTTTTTGATAGTAGGACATTGTAATTTGGTGGGGATATGTTACCTTTTTGTGATGATAAGTTGTAAATATGTGGCAAAAAGTGGCCTTTTGGGTTTATATAGGTTCCGTTGAGGATAACATATGTTGATCAAGTGCACCTGCCTTATAATTTCATTTGCCATTAATAGTAGGTTGCTAAAGGAACAATAGTTATGATGACATGTAATTGTTGGTTTCATAGAATGAATGCACGTTGATGCAAATGTTGATAATTCGTGTTTATTTTCATACAGATGTTATGATTGGCTTGTGTCATTCAGAGAAGGTCATGACCAAATTTTTTTTTCAGAAATCACAATAATAGTAAAGGTTTTAACCATATCCATAATGATTTTTCACACCGAGCTACAAAATGCCAACAAGGTGTCCAATATGCACTCACCAAATTTTTTTGCTTTTAACCAAATACGTAATGGGATTCGCAATAAGCAAGCATTATGGTTTTCACCATAATTGTTGTGCTAGGTTTTTTCTCTTCACTTGTTCAAAATGCCAAGAAGGTCTCTAACAATGATGCGAACAATTTTATTTTATTTTATCCAAATGAGTAATGGGATTCACGACAATCCTAATGGTTTTCACCATAATCGTGGTGTCATATTTTTTGTCTTCACTCGTTGAAAATGCCAAGACGGTCTCCAACAAGATATGGACAATTTTATTCTATTTTATCCAAATGAGTAATGGGATTCGCAACAATCCTAATGGTTTTGACTATAATCGTTGTGCTATGTTTTTGTTTTCACTCTTTGAAAATGCCAACAAGGTCTCCAACATGCACTTACTAAGTTTTTCGATTTTAACCAAATACATAATGGGATTTGCAACAATAGTATTGGTTTTAACTATAATCTCTATGCTATTCTTTTGTATTCTCTTTGAAGATGCCAAAGAATTTGTCCAACATGCATTGACCAATATTTTTTTTGCCAAAGGCATAATGGTTTTGTCCATAATGGTAATGGTTTTGACCAGAACGATAATGGATTTTTCTTTCCAACATGAATTGCCCTATCATCTTTATTTTAACCAAAGGAGTAATGTGATTCGCAATAATAATGATTTTGACGATAATTGTTATGGTCTTTTCCAGAAAGTCCGTGAAGATGATTGTCCAACATGTACTGACCATTCCTGTTATATTAACCGATAAGTGTAATGTGATTCAATGACACTTAACCCAAATATTAGTAGATAAGATTCAACGAAACAGTATGGAACATTTAAGACCTAAATGGCATAAACATGAATTAATGACTATATGCATATACAATGGTCTACCATTAACAAAATTAGTAATGGTTTCCACAAATACATTAAGGGGATTCACCAAAAATCACAAACGTCCTAACAACAGTCACTAAAACTATTGTTAAATGACAAAAGAACATTAAGATTACAAAAGGCCCCTAATGTTTTGTTGTCATCTACATGCTAACCACATATACTCTTTTCTTATCACTTACAAACAAAGAGCATACAAAATATGCCAAAACCCTTCTTACCAAAAATATCATGAAGGGATCAAAGCCATATGCATATACACCAAAAACAAAACATCACAAAATATTTACGAACTCACAAACTTAAGTATGGTTTGGATTTTTGCAAGTTCTCTTTATGTGACCTGCTTCATGGCACATGGTGCAATGGTATATTTTCTTGTTTTAAAACTGTGACTCCTTTCTCATAACCCTTGATCTTCTCGGTAGTCGGCTTGTCTTCGGGGGTAAAAGAAACATTTTCCTTGCTATGTTATCTAGCCGATAATCATTTGAATTTGACATGTCTATTGTCACAACGAGGACCATCATCCTGCTATACATCAGTTGTTATGCTGGAAACTTGAAACACTCATCAACATAATCATACACATTGTCATGAATGGCCTTGATGGCTGCACAAGCGTGAGGACAAGGGATACCTGACATTTGTCAGCCTAGACAAGTGTACTCATGTTGTAAAACTCAACCTTTACTGCTCCAGCAGCTGTTTGGACCTTAACACGTCCATATCCATATAATTCTACATCATATAATCAGCTCTAGCAACATTTTCCCTAACTTCAGCTTCTATGTTTGGCCCTACACCGTTTTTCCACTTTGTCATGGCCTTGCTTGCTGCATGCATTTTTTTTACAACTTTGTCATGGTGGTTGTGGATAAGTTGGGCAATATTGTAGCGTCACTTCTTCACCATCCAAGCATTGAAAGACTCAATAAGGTTAGTCTTTATTTTATCCCAACATTTAAATGGGAAATTGCTCATAGCCCACCTCTCAATATCACTATGAATTATTAGCCACTCATATAGTTCGTTGCCAAAAAGCCTCATGTGTTCCATTGCTTTGTTGAAGTCACTATCCAGCCTTGCATATGTGATTGCAACAAGTAAGCCTAGCCCTTTCTGCCTTCCTTCACCGGTGGTTTTCCGTTTCCCTCTAGTCAATTTAAGTATTTCTGTACTAAAATTCTCCTTAATGCACCTACAACAATATGCATGCCTTTGACCTCCAAATACTTAGTGCATAGCCCCAATATTGCATTGTGACGATTGGAGAAAATTGTTATTTCCAAACCACCAACTACCCTCTTAATCATCTGAAAGAACCATGTCTAGTCCTCATATGTCTCTCCCTTGACGATGGCGATGGAAAATGGCAATAATTCATTGTTCCCATCGAATGCAGAAGCCAACAGCATAGTTCCCTTGTACGATCTACTTAAATGACTTTTGTCTTTGTATAAAATAGGTCTGGCACCAGCAATGAACCATTGTATACAACATCCATATGCTATAAACACACGCTCAAAGGTGTTGCTCCCACTAGCCTCCCATTCAGCCACATTTTTCTCATCACTTTCCTTCAACCTATCACATATCCATGGTATTAACATGTATGTCTATTCAGGTTTGCCATGAACGCCCTCTATCACCTTCTCCTTTGCCCTATATGCTTGTTTATATGTTAGTTGCACACCATAATCTCTTGCCAAACTTTTTTTTATTTCATTAGGACACTTCTTTGTGTGATTTCTAACATCTTCAATAATAATTGATGATGTCAGGTTACAATTTCTGGCATGTGTGACTTCAAGGTTGTCTTAGGCTATATGAATGTGCTCTTTGGTGTATTTCGTCATATGGAGAAAAGGAGTACCCTTCCCTATTGACCTTGAAGTTATCCTCCATGGACAATCTTCAACATTACATTTGGCATACACACAATCCTTTGAATTCTTTACATATATGTACTCAAATTTGTGGGCAATACTGAACTGATGCAGTATCTTCCTGAATTTTTTCGCATGTGGAAATGTTTGGTTCACTCCTATCAAGACTTCCTTCCATTTTGTGGAGCTCATTTTTGGCATAGGTGTTAGTGCACTATCAACTCCATATGAAAGGCTAAGGAGAGGTCGTCCAATGCATTCATTTGTAAAATATTTAGCACTCTTTTCATAATACATAGGCTCATCATTGAAACAAATTTCGTCTTCAAGTCCCACAGTTGGGTCAAGCCTGCATTCAGATTGACAAATTTCATAACCATTTTATCCACAATAGTAATGGAAATAATCATTTCCCAACAATAACAAAATTGTCACATACCTTTCAATGACATCTGGTACCACTCCTACATTACTAATGCCTTCACATGCTACATAAATGTGCGTACTACTCTCATTATAATGAAACAAATGTTCCACTTCATAATCATCAGTTAGATCTACTAGTATCTTGTCCTCAAAGCACAAAGTATATTTAATGTCACACCAGCTACCATCTATATTAAACCATTCTCTAATCCTTACCCTCAATTCATCAAGCATTATACCATCCTTAATGGATTTCACCCTCACACTCCCACCATCATATTTAATTTAACCATCCACATTGCTTACAAACTTGCCTCCAACATGAAAAGAACAAATGAGTGACTTTAAAGGTGGCCTTCCTTCAATATTCAAAGTCATTATGCATGCTACCTGAAAATATAAACTATCATTTAATAACAAAGTGAGTCACACAACAATCATTTTTTATCAGTATAAACAACAGACTATAGTTCCTAACAGACTATTCACAACTTGCTTAATGTTTTTACCTATTCAAGTAATGCATTTACTAACAAATTTAGATTATAGTTCCTAACAGTATGCCCTCTACCTCGTTTTTTGTCATCTTCATCGCAGCATCAACATTTTCCCTTTCCACCAAACCATCTTCCCCTTACTACTCCTTCTATACACCAACATAATCAGTTGCCTATTCCTAACAAACCATCTCACACCTAACAACCACACTCAAGCTCATCAAAACAACAGCACACCGTGCCCAACTGACGTAAAGTCTGCAGCTTTACATTAAGTTTGAACCTTTACGTATTGACTGAACCTTCACATAAAGTCAAGAGCTTTACTCTAACCAGCAATACGCACTGACCCACAACAACTAAATTTAGGGCCTGTTTGGAGGAGGTGTTTTGCAGCGTCTCGAGGCGTTTGCGGACAAAAATAAGGAGATTTGGTAAATGAGGTGTTTGGAAAGAGCTTATAGGGTAAGTTACTTATATCCAAAAGTGTCTGAAAAGTAGAAGCTCTCTTATATGACTTCTCTGAGCGTTGGCATTGGCTTATGTATGTTGCAAAGGAGAGAGAAGACATAACACATTCCCTCCTTGATATGACTTCTAGTTTTCTCTCTCTGCATATGGTGAAGAAGAAAATAAATGAATGAAATAGAGTGCTTTTTGTCTTATTTGTTGAATATTATGGGATAAGAGAGAAAATAGGAGTTGTTCATATATACTCCCTCCGGTCCTAATTACAAGGACTCATTGACTTTTTTAAGGAATCTTAAGAAAATCTCAATAAAGCTAATTATATTACTTTAAAACATTAAAATTTATATTTTTCTTCAAATTATGTTGTTTGACTTATGAACTACTCCCTCTGTCCCAAAATATAAGAGACCTTTAACCGAATATCTTGGTTCAAAGTAGTGGTTAAGAATAATAAGTATGTTAGAATTATTACTCATTTTACTAAAATGCCTTTATTAGTGAGGAGATATGAAATAAGAGAGAATATTCTATTATTAAAGTCCACCACTCTCTCTCCCTACCCCTCTCTTCTCTCATTGGGAATGATAACTTTTATGGTCAACTTAAGTATTAATACATTGGTATTGAATAAAGGTAAAGTTGGAAAAAAAGAATTAAAGTACAAAACATTCTTCAAATGTCTCTTATATTTTGGGACGGAGTAAGGGTGGTGGTTGTCTCTTATATTTTGGGAGGAAGGGAGTAATATATAATGTAATAAAACACAACATATAATATGATTAAGTAATGTAATTAGCTTTCTTAGAATTTTTTTAGGATTCTTCAAAAAAGTCAATGGGCTCTTATAATTAGGACCGAAAAGAATATAAATATTAGAGATCATCTTGTTAGAAATATGTTGGTTATCTAATTAAATGAATAATTAATTTCAGTAATATACTGTTATTATTTTTCCCCAAAGTTAATAGGGACAACATGAAAAGAAAATTCTCTCTCCATATAGTAAATCATTATAATTATTTCACATATATTACAACATTTTCATTTTCCTAAAATATAATGTAAAAAAATCATCATAAGTAATTTAAAAAAATTCAGCAAGTTATTTAAAAAAGTCATCATAATTCACTTTTCTACTTATCTCATCCAAACACAAGTGACTTATGAAAATAAGTCACTTCTGTTACCCCAATTCAAACACAGTTGATTTCTTATAAGTTACTTATTTTTATAAGTTACTTATCATAAGCCACTTATCAAAATAAGTCACTTCTGATAAGTCACAGCCAAACGGACTCTTAATATCAACCATTACACTCCCTCATTTATTGCTCAACTCCCTTATTCATAAAACCCACATTAATATTCTCCAATACATGAGATCAGAACTAATCGAAACATTACAGCTCCCTTTTACTATAGCTATAGCACAAGTTCGACAGAAATAAACAATGGAAAGAAGATGAGCATTGGGAGATTATTAAGAAAATGCATGATACTTCTAAAATCTACTTACACTTTTCCCACAATTATTCTCTTCAAGTTTCACCTACTTTCTCCTTTATCAACTTGGTTCCCTTTCTCAACAAGGATGTTGGTTTTTGCGTCAATTAAATGGAGACAAAACAACATCCATATACTTATTACAGCAATGGGCATTATGGTCATTTGGTTCTGATTTCCAAAACCCACAATGCACCTTTTTAAGCATTTTGGGATTTACAAATGATAACATCCTTCCTTGGGTTTTGCAATTTGGCAAGGTATTTTTCTGAAATTTTCCCTTAAACAAAATAATTTGAAAAAAAAATAATAAATTTAAATATTTTAAAGTACTTTAATTAGTTTTCTAAAAAAATTTCAAAAACATCAACTGGATTTTATATTTAAGACCGACAATAGTATGATACTTTGACCACTTCATTAGCCAACTTTGTCACAAAAAATCCCAATAGCCTCTTGAGGTGGTTTTTAATAAAAAGAAAAAAAAATACTTAAATCAAATTCCTTATATCCATATATTAAGTTCTCTAATCACATATAATCACGTGTCTTAATTTTAAATTTTTATCAATTAACTATAAAATCAAATACAAAAAAATATGATACATAGTCATACATGATTTAAGAACTTAATATAAGTACGGTGATTTAAAAAGAATAGCCATACCGACCTTATGGTAAGAACACAACATTTTGAAATCCTATTATGGGGGTAGTGATGTATATTTGATACGTTTTTCAACTAACTTTAAAGAATAGATAGAATATTCTTGTCTCTTTACGCATGCGTACGTAGAATTACATAGAAGGAAAGAGTAGGGGGGGTCCTGGAATTTATTTGGTCCAGTATCAACGCAACAAAAAAGAGACAATAGTGGAAACTTTTGTGAGTGTGCCGCACAAAGACTTAACTATAACCCCCTGCCTCATGTGAACGATGCCACCTAGACGGCGCCGTATTGACTTGTAACATAACAGCGACCACGTGAGCGTCTCAATCACTCATTCATTCCCAGCACGCCCCTCCTACATATCCATGAAGCTTCCTCCCTTACGACAAACTGAATAATCATGCTACTTTATGTATATATATATACACTTCCTTCTATTCTAATTATAAGGACTTTTTAGAGAATTCTAGAAAAGTCTTAAAAAAATTAATTATATTACTTTAAAATATTAAAATTTGTCGTTTTTCTTCATATTATGTTATTTGACTTATGAACTAATATATAATGTAATAAAACACAATATATGATATGATTAAATAATGTAATTAGCTTTCTTAGGACTTTCCTAGGATTCTCTAAAAAGTCCTTATAATTAAAACTGCAATGAATAATTTATAAGAGTTGACTGTGGTGTAAAATCTTGTTACAAAGTCTCTCACTATAGAGTTTCATAAGTAAGATGAGGTTTATAAGCTTAATAATTTTTTCCACTTAATAAATTTGCCTTTTCAGTTTGGATTCACTTTTCAAGTTCACTCACTAATTTTACTTCTTCTTCTTCTTTTTTCCTATTTCTAACCTACAAAATTGTATGAACTTTCTATCAAACTTTTGCTTCTTTTTTTTTTTAACTTGATTATATTTAGTGACTTCATATGTTAACTTCATAAAAATTTATTTGTTGAAAGAATAAATTATTTTCAATTTTAATTATTTGAATTTCATATATATATAAACTAGATTATTGTAATTATTTAGTCATATACTTTTAATATCTATTCATTGATGAAAGTAAAGTTTTGCTATTCCAATTTACGATACGTGTTTACCAATGTGTTTGGTTTTCCGACAAGAGAGTCAAATCAGTCGTTTTCCCCCAATTCAGACGTTTTGTACTGAGAATAAGAAATTTGTGTGTTTGGTATTTCAATACAATTATTGGACTTATTCTTTATAACTGACTTATTTGAATAAGCAACAATTTGTTGCTTATTCCAACTATTAGCCCACCTTTTTTTTTTTGAAATTTTATTTTTAAATAGGCAACAATATGCTATAACTTATTCTTTCTGGTCCTAACTATAAGACCTAATTTATTTTTTTAGAGTATCATAAAAAAACTAATTATATTATTTTAAAGCATTAAAATTTATCATAATATATTTACATATAATAAGACTCCCTCCAGTCCTAATTATAATACCGAGTTGGTTTTTTTAAAAAGATTAAGGAAGCGAAAAAAGTTAACTACGTCTTATAATTAGGATAGGAGGTAATATAAATATCACAATATATTTATATGTAATAAGACTCCCTTAAGTTCTAAATATAAGATCCAGTTGATTTTATTTTTTTTTGAGAGATTAAGGAAGAAAAAAGGTGAACTAAGTCTTATAATGTAATGTTATTTTATGTGATCCAAATTAGAGACTGAATTATAAGGTTCATATGATCTGATTAGTAATATAATGTTATTTCATAAGAAATTTTACATTATATATATAATTAACTAATATTCATGTCTTTTTTTAGTCATTTTACCTCAATAAGTTACTTTTTAACATATCAACAAAATACATTTTACTTTTACATAAGTCACTTATAAGTTACTTATGCTACCGTTAATCTAAATATAATCACATTACAGAATCTGACTTATCCATAAATTCAATTATAAATAAATCACTTATCTTACCATTATTCTAAATACACCCTGAAACTTGATGCAAACTTATATGACTAAATATAAGCTTGCTAGTTTTAAAGACTAAGAATTATTTTTAAAAGTCATATATGCCAAAATAAATGTGGTAAGATAAAATAGAAATTAATATAATTTTGGAGTTTAGTGTAATTAATAAGAAATGTATTGAAAATTACTTGAATTTTATAAAGAAAAAATTAATGTGTTTGCATTTTTTTATTGATATATGAAAATTATTTAGGAGTGACTTCTGTTTAAAATCATATGGGTATGATTAGTTATAAATTTTTTATTAGTTTATATCAATTGATATTGATATAATTTTTTCGCATAATTATTTAACATATAACATTATTTGGAATTGTTTGAATGCAATGGTAAATTCAAATATGATAATTCTCTTAACATAATTTTATTCATCCTAATATTGAAAATTATGACTTACAGGTTTACTTAAGAAGTATTACAGCATTTCATCTCTTCGTGTATTTTTGACCTTGCAATTACACAATTAACTAATTTCAGTTTTTTTCCTGGTTCAAAGATAAGATTTAAAATCATCATTGGTTATATGATGATATTGACATATATTACCACCAAATTACCTATATATAACGCTCTATATATCGCAGTTATTTGAACCACCAATATATGTAGAGAGGCAGAATTTATGTAGAGACATATATAATAGTTTTTTCAAACAAATGCCATATATTAGAAAACAATACATGACGATTTTTAGACAACTGCCATATATATGTTTTTTAAAAAAAAAAATGGAATACTATATGTGGAAGTTGGTTTGGAAGAACCGTCATATATATAATTTTATATATTGCGGTTTTTCATCAATCAACCGCCATACATGTTATATATGATAGTTTTGTCAAAATAACTGTCATATATATGCTTTTAAAACTAACTTTATGAACAATATTTTCATGATTTCAAACTTCCCTCCACTTTGTGGCACTCTCTTCGAACTTCTCTGACTATTGTCTTTCAGTATCCCCACAGTTATTTCCTTCTTTATTGTTACCGAAATATGGATTCTCCTCCTTCTCGTGCCCATTGCCATGGTTCATTGTTGTTCTCATCTTCTGGTCATTCGTCGAAGCTTGCAATCCTCGTTTAACTCCAAATCGCTAAAAGGTAAGAAACTTTTGCCCTTAATAATGGATTAAAACCATTTCTCTTGTTGTATAGAGTTCATTCGATTCTCTACAAGTCTACTTTGCATTTGGTTATATATACTTGGCTTTTAATTTATCAAATTGATGTGATCTCTGATGTTTCTGAATTGTCTCTAAGGTTGACCATGGTGTTGCTTTGTCATTTATGATCTTACTTTTCAACTTACTACATTGTGGTTAACATGCTAAAAATTCTCTGTGCATTTGCAATTTTGTACTGAAGTGATAGAAATTAATTTCACATCCTTGGATTTTGGAATTATTAAAGGTTCCACTTGGGAATTGTTCATTCTAAAATTCTCTACTGCATGTAGTTTTAGTCATGGAAAGCTAAGCGCATGAACTTTGCATTCATGAATTGTCATTGGTATGGATACCCTTTTTGATAAGCATAATTGCTATAGTTATTATTGTATTATGGATTTTTTTCTTGACTAAATAAGTGTGTTAACATTTGAAATGCAATTTTGTCCTTACAACATCTCTAAATGGATTTTTCTATGTTATAGGTGAATATGGCGGCATTAGAGAGTGGATCAACTATTGATGCTCAACATGACCAATCCAACCCAATGAATGTGCAGCAACAAGTTGATAGAGAAGCAGAACAAATGAGGAAGGAAGAAGAAGCTCTAAGGAAGTGCCTTGTGGTGATGTAGCTGGTCACAAAGTAAAGAGAGAGGGGAAGAAACTTGAGATAAAATGGAATAACAAAGGCCAAATTGTGCATTCTGACAACTTCATGAGCTACCTCTAGAATGCAACCAAAACCAACATGTCTATCACTTTGAAGTCTTTGAAGAAGGAAACTAACAAGATGAAGGATGATGTGTGAACTGTTATTTCGGAAAGATTTGATTATTTGCTTGTCACTTTTCTTATTAATTGCACGTCATGAGTACCACTAACAATTATGTTTTTCCTTTTGATTTGTAATATGCCTTCAACATAGATGAGGAGAAGAGAAAATTTGTGTTAGGGAAGTGTGGGAAGATTATACACTCATTTTGGTGATTTTTGAGTAAGAAGTTTTTGGCAAATCTCGACGCTATTGATGAGTTGGTGGTTCCAACATTGATAAGGAAAGTTGTCAAACCGAATGAGTGGGCTATGTTTGTTGAGTATGACACACTCTAGAGTTCAAAGTAAGCCGTCCTCTTTTAGTTTATAAATTTGTGTTATGAGAGAATTATCAAAATTAATTATAAGAGAATCATAATTTCTTTGTTATTTCTTTACATAGGAATTAAGCACGGAAAATCATGAGAAGGTGAAGAAGGATGATTACCTCTACCATGGAGGTCACAATGGCTATGCTAACATCAAGCAGAAGATGTAAAGAAAAGGGGGTCTTTGATAGATGTGACTATCCGCCATTCAGAGTTGTAGGTTGATGGATGACAAGACAAAGACGACAAAGTTGATAATCCTCACATGCAAAAGGTTGTCACAAGATTGGAAAGTAGTGTTGCTTTTGATTCAATAATAATATAGTTATAGTTTTGCTAGATGACAACTTCTCACATTAACTGTTAATGTTCTTATATGATGGCTTGAATCAAGAAGTATGTGAAAGCTAACGTTTGGAGGATCAGGATATCTTGGAGCTGGCTTTGGGTCTTAGTCACGATTATTTGTTTAAGGGTGTTGGCTATGGAGTATGCAAGAAAAAAAAGTACCTTGGAAGTATAAGAACCCGAATAAGTAATGTGTTGTAAAGATTGCCCCACTGAAATACATAATCATGTAGCTCCAGGGGTAGCCTGAAGAACAACAACTGACAATTAATCAGTATGTCTTTTGGGATGAAGCAAGGAGGTAGTTAGTAGAGTGCCCCACACCCTAAGCAACAAAGATAGCCGCCCAATCCCCTTACAAATCCTACCTGAGGTTGTATGACTAATGCCAATAGTAATTGTTGTAATGTGTTCTTGCTTTAATTTTTATGCCATCGACAAAGGCCTCTGTTGCTGCCCGTTAACTGCAAAAGGTGTTTCTTCCACTATGAAGTGGAAGATAGTTAAGGTAATTCACCAAAATACTTACTAATTTTTGTGTTAGAATTTATATGACTTGATTTACATAGTCTAAGATTGATACGTTTATTGTTTGCTTAGTGTCTGAGGCAACTAAATGGTAACAATTATTGTTCGTATTGTGTCATGAAATACATGAAGAACATAGTGACCCACCCACCTAACTCCATTGACACCACGGTATGTATTTTATAGATATATATATATATATATGTTGATGTGTTTAAGTTAGATTAAAGGTAAAAAAAAAGTCATATTGTATTTACTAACATTGCTTTGTCGTTTTAGCATTTAGTACTTTGGTGATGTCTACTCTAATATATATTTGAGCCACCAAATTGAAGAACTCATCAAAGATTTGGCCAAAACAATTTTATCATCAGTGGGTGGGAGCAAAATGAAATAAATTTAAATTGATGCATATACACACACATATATATTATTATGTGTTCTTTATTTTTTTTTTTAAGTCTAATTTGGTTATGCAATTTTTGTCAGTTGGTTTTGTATGTAAATATTATATATGATCTTTTTGTAAATATTCTACGCTTTTGCTTGTTGATTGTATTTATAATTTGCAGTTTTAAAACTGCTTTACGTATAGAGGGCTCACCAAAGAGTAATCCCCCAATTTTTTAAAATAATAGTAAAAAATACCTAGTGGTTGGTTATAAAAAACCGTCATATATAATAATATATGACGGTTTTTAAAACAAAACCATCATATAAGTTATATAAATATATGACCATTTAAAATAATAACTGTAATATATATGTAATTTATATATGATGTTTCTTTTTGAAAAATTATTATATATTGGGACCAATATATGACGCTTTGTCAACCGTTTCATATTCATATATGGTGAGACAATGTATGCCAATTGATAACTACCATGTATTGGCAAAAACAACCATCATATATAAATAATTATGTAATAGTAATACTTTAATTTGCACCCCAAACAACTATACATCATTATATATTTATACCACTTAACTTTTTATGAGCTAAATAACTATCTGGCAAAAAAAAAAAAGAAGAAGAAGAAGAAGAGTTATGCAACTAATTTGTATGGATTAAACAAATTAGTTAACTAATTTGTATTGGAACTACTCATTGACAGAAACTCCATTAATAATATGTGCAATTTAAAAAGCAATTAAGTGTTGGTCGGAAAAATTTGATAAAAAGTAAGAGATAAATTGAATAAAGATCTTATAATTATAATTAAAATAAATTGCTAACTTTTTTTCACTCAAAACTAAATCCCGCTTAACTAATTCTTATATTTGAAATTAGAGCATAAACAATATTAGTAGTAGATTGATTCTTTTGGGAGGTAAGGAACAACAAATGGGGAAGGATAGTAGACTAATTTTTGTTTTTTAAGTAGAACAATACTTAATTAAATAAAAATGAAAAAGAGATCAGTCCACACCAAAAAAAAACAATATGGTGCAAGGACATTAAAATAATAATGGGTTAAGGGTCATTCTTGCACCGAAAGTTTTCGCTCATGAGTTATTTTGTTATAGAAGTTTTTTGGGGGGGTAATTTTATCCCAGAGGTTTAAAAAAATAGAGCAATTATGCCCTGCTTGTTAACTCCGTTAATTTTGATTATTAGTTGATCAAATATACTAAGTTGACAGTCCACCTGTCATTCCAATTATTATTTATTAAGGTAAATTTGCTCTAAAAGTCCATGCGTCATCTATTTCATTTTTTCAAAGTTAGATTTAAAAATTTGGCAACAAATTTGCATGTTAACAAAAAATAGCCGGATGATACATAGATTATCAGCTCAATATATTTAATTAACTAACCGTTGAAATTAACAAAGTTAATGGTCATGACAACTTTGCTCCCATTTTAAAACTTCTGAAACAAAATTATCCCTAAAAAACCTTCCGTGACATAATAGTTCTTCTACAAAAATTTTTAGAGTAAAAATACCCTTGATCCAAAAATAATTTGTTTCAATTTATCAGCATCATCCTTGTTTTCTAATAAAGAAATATCATAGTCACCGTTGCTCTCCGATGTGATAAATAAGATCAGTATCAGTAGTAGACTAATAGCAACAAAGGGCCATTAATTGATCCAGTACGAACAATGACATATATGATTGGTAAGACCAAGACCATTGAAAAATGGACATCCAGAATAAATTCGGATATTAAATGCATAAGACATATTTCGTTTTCTTAAGAGAATTAATTAAAATAGCGTCCCAACTTCCTAATAAAAACACCTTTCATGTGCATCTAATTTATCCTCTTTGTCTCCAATGAATCTTAATTATGCGGAGAAGAACGTAACACACTAACACATGCTATTGGCTGCCTGCCTGCATTTCGATCACATTAATTCTGGTCCATATCATCTCGTGATTAATGCAATTTTATGTCACCGATTTGGGGCTCATAGTATTAATTGCTACCACTCAAATTAAAATTAGACTGTCCATATTAAATCTTATTTAATTTTTTCTTATATTTTTAATATTACTTATTTTAATGCATGCCGAATTCATATTTTAAGAAATAATCTTGCGATTATTAACTTAGTTTTGAAAAGTAAATTTGTCATTTGGAATATTTTAAATTTGGATGGTCCAAATTTTTTTTCCCTTTAATTATTTAGTTACGGGGTATAATCTCTTTCAAGACTTAAAAGCGCAAATGATTCTCACATCTCTCAATAAAATACATATATCACTTACTATCTCAGCCTACATGTTATTGGTTTTTTGGGTAAAAAATATGTTGTTGGTTGGTCCAATCTTCTTTTTAAAAAAAAAAATTCAAAGAACTGAGCCAGAGTGGTCGATCAAAATCGGTTGGTCTGACCTGATTAAATTAATTTATTTTCTTAAAAAAAGTGTTTGAGCTACAATTGATGCATTTAAAGCGTATGAAAAAGAAGAAAAATGAACCAGTGTAATAGACAAAATGCCAGAAATGTGTGCGAACGTTCATATTTTATCTTTCAAGATAGATATACGTACAACATATATCTGCGTATTAATTATCTCTATCTTGAAGAGACGATGAATTGACCAAACAAAGACATAATTATTACACCTTTTGATTTGCATTTTCTTTCGTTCCCACCCAAAAAAAAACACATATTTGTAGCGGTTAAAATGTATGATTTGTAACGGTTTTAACTGCTACAAATTGATTTAGTAGCGGTTCAAAAAACTGCTACTAAATCGTGTGTTGCAAAAAGTTTTGTAGCGGTTTTAAGAAACCGCTATTCAACACCCAAAAAACGCTACTAATTTGTAGCGATTTTCTTGAACCGCTGCAAAGTCTACAACTTTTGTACCGGTTTATAAACCGCTACAAATGAAAGATAATAAAAAAAAATTTTGTTAAATATGATTTGTAAAAAAGACGGGAAAATTTTGAAATTTTGGATGAAATGTTGTAGCGGTTTTGAAACTACTACAAATATAAAAAAAATATGGCGGGAATTTTAAATTTTGAAATAAAATATTAGTAGCAGTTTTAAAAAAATCACTACTAAGATTTGAAATTTTTTTAAAAAAAGGCGCGAAAGTTAGTACTTTGTAGCGGTTTTAAAAAACCGCTACAAATAAAGTGCAGAGGAAAAAAATAATTCAATTTTTTTGCCAATTAGGATAAAGATAATATTTTATTTTTATTTTTAATAGTGAATTTGAATGAAAAGAAAAAGTTATAATTTATTTAAATGATATAAATTTAATTTTGAAAGTTTTAAAAATTATTATGAGATTATAAATAATCTTAATTTGTGGTAGT
>JBAGKO010134803.1:0-21575 GCA_037177275.1 Acacia concinna | reverse complement strand
CACAACAATAACATTCCATATACATCATAATCATCACAATATTACTAATCTCAGTTATAATCACAAATCATACATACGGTTGGAAAATACACTACTTCACTAAAGTAGTTCATATTCAACATACACTTAATTTTCCAAAACACATATAAGTATTACTAAAGAGATTAAGGGTTATAAAACACCTTATAGCCCAAAACAAGCATATAAAATAAATTAATCCTGGTTACCTCAACTCCAAACTTAATCTTATGTGTCAATCGAGTATGTACTGTGAGACTAAGAGCCTGCTGAAATTTTGGAGGATAGTGGAACTTAGTGGATACTGAGAACTAGACGTAGGTCGTGAGTTTTTACCGAACCAGTATACGTGTTATGTTTGAGCCTTTGGGAAAATGTTTATAACCCCAATTCACCCCCTCTTGGGTGTAAAGCTTACCTCAACAAAATCTTCCTATGAACAAGTGTGCAACTCTTCGTGAACAAGTATAATCATCCTATAAACAACACATAATTTATTTCTAATTTTCAAGATTGCACACTTGTTTATAGGAGGATTTCACTTGTTCATGAAGAGTTTCACATTTTTTATAAGAGGATTTCACTTGTTTATGGAATAAAGGGCATTATTGTCTTTTTACCTAAAAAATTATTTTCATTAATGTCAATCAAATTTTAAAATATTCTAAAATTTCAGTCAAAGGCTAATAACCAAAATAAAAATAAGTTTTTCAGGTAAAATGATAATAATACCTTTTATCTCATTAACAAGTAAAATCTTCATATGAACAAGTGTTGAACTTTTCGTGAACAAGTATAATCATCATATGAACAACACATTAATTTATTTCTAATTGTCAAAATTGCACACTTGTTTATAGGAGGATTTCACTTATTCATGAAGAGTTTCACATTTTTCATAAGAGGATTTCAATTGTTTATGGAATAAAGGGCATTATTGTCTTTTTACCTAAAAAATTTATTTTCATTTTAGTTATTGGGCTTTGACTGAAATTTCAGAATGTTTTAGTGTCAGACTGATATTAATTTCCTTACTTAATCATCAAATAAAATTGTCCCTTTTTTTATATCCAACTTGGTTTAGTTTAAGTTTGGGATGAAATTCTAATTTTTTTCTCTCCGACATTAAATATAAGATTCAATTAATTTTTTTAGAAAAGATTAAGGAAGGAAAATAAGTTATTTAATCCTATCATATATCATGTATTATTATGTTATACTCCCTCCGGTAAGGGCCTTTTAGAGAATCCTAAGAAAATCCATAAAAAATTAATCACATTACTTAATCATATCATATATTGTATTTCATTACATTATACATAAGTTCATAAGTCAAACAACATAATTTAAAGAAAAATGACAAATTTTAATATATTAAAGTAATGTAATTAGCTGTCTTAGGATTTTCTTAGGATTCTCTAAAAGACCCTTATAATTAAAACAATAAGGAGTATATTGGTTTATAAATTGGACAAAATAGTTTGAAGAAAAATGATAAATTTAAACACTTTAAAATAATATAATTAGTTTTTTCAATATCATAAAAAAAAGTCAATTGAGTCCTATATTTAATAAAAGCTGTGCAGTATCAGGCAGTCTCTCCTCACTTTGTAAATACCCTTCTAGTCTTTATTATAGGTCCCTTGTAAAACAAATTATTTATCCTAAATATAGGTTTACTTGAAGGATAATATTGATGGATTTTCAATTTTGCTCTTATTAATTCTCATTACACAGAGAGAAGGAGAATTAGAGTATTAAATTTTTAGATAGAGTTTATGAATTTTAAATTTTTCTTTAATTTTAACGAAATATATTGAAATTGTCCTAGTAGAGCTTTGTGTAGTTAATATGACAATGGTCTTTATTGAAAGTTTATTTGTAAAAGAATTTAAGCTCACTTAAAGTAAATGTCATTAATGACTTTTCTTTTTTCAGTTTTACTTATATTTAATTCTCACTGGAAAGAGAGATAGACGTGAGAATTATTTCTAAATATAGAGAGAAAAGTTTTAGTAAGAGTAAACTTAAAAAATTTCATCAATTTAAAGCATATTTAGTTACTTAATTTTCATTAAAGTGATACTTAATAAGAACAATGTCAAAACTCACATAAACTATGACAGATTTGGTTTTTTAAAATTATTTTCATTAGTACATGTGAATTAATTAAAAGTTACTCCATTTGTCCTGTAAAATACTTTTATTTGAATAGAATTGTCCCTTTTTATAAAATATTCTTTATCTTTGTCTCTATAATAATGTGTTTTTTTCCTATTTTACTCTCATTCTTTCACATTATTTATTGCACATACATTCTCTTTATTCCTTTTTTTCCATCATTACCCTCTCTCATTCATAAATAAGGGTACTTTAAAAAAACAATCATATTTTTTACATATTTATTAATTTTAACTATAACCGTTTTTCTATAATTTCACAATTCGGTTAAAAGTATCTTATATATAGGGAAGGGAGGAGTATTTATGTTCGAATTATTCCTTTGGTCCTATATATATATGTGTGTGTGTGTCAGGTAAAGAGAGAAGAATTTTTTTTTCCTATTTATAAGATGCGTTATTAATGTTTTGATGTGAATATACAATTATAACTTTCCTTATTATTGTGTTGACTTTGTTTTCATTTTGTATTATGTATATTAAATTAGGGTAAAGTTGAAAACTTGCTGAGTTTTATGATAGAGTTAATGGGATTTAAGGTTTTTTTTTATTTGTGTAAAAAATGTTGGAAGTGCCTATATATATAATCAGAGGAGTAAAGGAGAATACTCTCATGATTACATATAAGACACTTCCAATATTTTTCATATAAACTAAGAAAAGTCTTAAACTTCATTAAATCTTCCATAAAATTCAATAACTTTTCAACTTTACTTTTATTTAATACTCTTTTCTGGCTTTTTTATAAGCAACTTTTTATTTCTTATATTTATGCCTTAATATAAGCAAATTTATTTTCTTATTTCAAAATTTACATTTTTCTTTTCCACCCTAGTAAATAGATACCTTTATAATAATTATTTTATACAACCACTAATTCTCTCACATATAAGCATTTATTACACTTCTCTAACATATTTTCCACCCATTCTCTCTCATATATTTTATATTTATTCTCTTATATTTTTTTTCATAAATAGGGGCATATTTGAAAAGAAAACAAGACATTTTTGTCAAAATTATTTTTTAACTAATCTTAACTACCAATTCATTTTCTTTAATGAGAATGAAAGTTGTTTATTAAAAGGATCGGAGAGAGTAAATAATATACTACATCAGAGAACAAAATTAACATAATAATAAATTATGGCTAAACTTATACATGCATATAAAAAGTCTCTCTCTCTCATAAACAGGACTAAATTTTTCTTCTATCTACTCTTTATATAGGATCAAGGGTAACTTTCTTTTAACAAATATAGTTTTTTTTTTAATTCCACGCACGGTTGTTAAAATATTTTTTTATTGTCCTAATATGATTGTTTTGAAGTTACGTTTGGATTAGCGATAAGAGAAATGACTTTTTTAATATAACATTTAAAAAATTAAGATAGAAAAAAAGTCAAACTATAAACATGATTTATATTTAGATTAACAATGATATAAATGATATTTATTTTATAAAGAAGCCACTTCGTTTGGCTTCTTCTTAGAAGTCATTTATATATGAGCTAAAAGTTAGGAAAAAGTCAACTAAAACATATTTATTTAATCTTATATATAGAGCACTTCCAATATTTTTTATACTGATTAAGAAAAACATTTAATCTCATTAACTTTACTATAGAATTTAACAATTTTTTAATTTTACCATTATTTAGTATACATAATATCAATGAAAATAAAGTCAACACAATAATAAGTTAATGGTAAAATTATACATTCACATTAAATTTTTAATGAGATGTTTTATAAACAGGATAAAAAAATCTTTCTAAATGAATATTATTTACTCCAAAAAATCTTAAAGTAATATAGTTAACTTTCTTAGAATTTTCTTAGGATTATTTAAAAAGGTCAATTGGGTCTTATAAATAAGACCAGAGTTAGTATTTGGAAGCCCACTTAAATGAGCATTTCTAACATCCGGGCAATTTTTATCTACTAACGGCTTCCCAAACAGACCCTTATTCTCTCTAATCCAGATTTATTTAACCCTGTCGAATACGGTAACGACACGTGTCAGGGACTGAACCAGTGGACCACCAACCCACTTGACTGTGTGCGTCCGTACAATAATGACAATGCAGTAGGGTCCATGTCTTAATCCAATTCCTATCTTAGACGATCTGTTTCCCTCTTTATTTTTTTTAATTTATTGTCAAATCAAGTTATTATCAGCCCTGATCATTTCAACAATAAAAATCAACACGATTCTGTACCCAAAAACAAAAAATCAACACCATTATATCGTCAAGACCACGATATTTTAAAGTGTCAACTCATTATTCGGCGTTGCTTTGAGATATTGACAATAATAGGATTAGTGCGAGTAAGTGTGGGTTTGGCTTCCTAGGCTTCTAAGGAAAAATAGTTAAATAATTGGTAGTTATCAATAAATTAGGGTTTAAAGGTCTAAAATCAAGATTTAAAAAAAATTATTGTTTAGCTTTTTCTCTCTTATCTTTTTACCCTCTCCTTTTTTTTTCATTCTCTCTTTTTAATATAATTATCATAAAAGTTAATATATTTTTTAGTCATTTGACTATAAAAATGCTTTAATAATATTTATTCAAACATTGTCATTTTATTAAAATTACTTTTTTCACCTAAATTATTATGTTAAGAAGGAATTCTCTAAAATCAATTTTATAATTTTTTCTATGATTTATTATTAAAAAATTAATCCATATAGAAGAAGGCCCTCTTCAATTCCTCTCCAGTTAATATATCAACCATTGAATCATTATTATTGGATAAGATCTAATGTTATGTAATAACATCATAATTGTATATTTGTATTTATTTAATATTATAATATTATTTTATACAAAACATTAAATCTAATATATTGAAATATGATCTAAAAATTAAGCATTAAGTGAAGAGGAAATAGAGAGAAGATTAAGGGCTGTTTGGCTAGTAAGAAAAGTAATTTAAGTTACTTTTCATCGGATGTTAAGCAACTTATAGAAAAAATGTTGTTTGGCTCTCACAACTTATGTAAGTAACTTTTTGAAAAAAAGTATCTTATTTCTATAAGTTACTTTTAGTAGCTTATTGAAAAAAGTCATTTTTTCTACTTTTAATTAGCGTCCGTTTGGCTGTGACTTATGAAAAGTAATTTATTTGACTTATGTGGCTTTTGATAAGTAACTTATTAGAAGTCAATTGTGTTTGGATTGGAGGTAAAAAAGTGACTTATTGGAAGTAGAAGAAGTTACTTATGTTTGGATTGGGAATAAAAAAGTGACTTATGAGAGAGAGAGAAAGTACTTCTTTTGAGAAGTCACTTTTTTTTACTTATAAAAAAAATAATTTATTGACATAGTTACTTTTTCATAAGTCACAGTCAAACACTCAAATTCAGAAAAGTTAATTTTTTTTGGAAAAAAGTTAAAAGCCCCTGTCAAAAGCTTTTGCCAAACATGCCCTAAATTACTTTTTTTACCCCAATCCAAATACAAGTCACTTCTTTTACCCAAATAAGTTACTTTTTCTACCCCTAATCTAAACACAAATAACTTTTAATAAGTAACTTTTTTCTAAAATTACTTATAATAAATTACTTATTATCAAAAGTTAATTTTATCACCTCTAATCCAAACAGCCCCCTAAGTGGAGACACCCTTCCCATAATCTAATCCCACTTTACGATGCGTTTGGATTGACTTTTGCAGAATAGCTTTTAGAGCAAACTATCGCTTTTGAAATAGATTTTTCAGAATAGCTTTTGTGAAAATCTAAGTTTTAATAAAAATGAGAGTGTTTGGATAAAAATAGTTTTTACGGATTTCGAGGTAAGCAAAAAAAACATTCGGTCGAGAGTGTTTTATAATTAAAATGAGAGTGTTTTAATAAAAATGAGGAGTTTTGTCTCAATTTGCGTAAACCATAGTTTTATAATTAAAAAACAAAAAAAAATCAATTATGGAAACCGTGGTTTGAAACCTGACCTTTTGTCAAACCATAATTTTAAAATGGTATAAAATGTTTGATAATTTTCACTAAATAATGATTTAAAATTAAAATTTTCACATTTCATACTTAAATAGGCCCTACATCACATTCGGTCGCTTTTTAGCGCCTCTTCTTAAATGTATCACGATATATTGACTTTTGATCACCAATTGAAAGCGACAATTTATTGCATTTATTATTCTTTGCGTATAAATAATAAATTGTTAAAATCTAGATGGGTCTCACTCCTATGCCAAAGTAGGGTCTATAAATTAGTGGTACTCTAGACCAAAAAAGAGCTCTAGGGTACAGGATGATTAACACTGAATATAATTTATAAATGGGAAAATCAATTTTATTGTCTTTATAATTTTTTATTAAATTATAAGTCAGTCTTTATATTTTAATTTAGTAGAACTTAATTCCTATAGTTTTAACTTAATTATAATTCAATCTCTAAACTTTGACTCACTATAACTAGATCTCTGTAGTTTTAACCATTTTATAATTTATTCAATAAAGCTTAAGGACTAAATTATAAAGTGGTCAAAACTACAGGGATCTTGTTACATTGAATTAAAGTTTAGGGATTGAATTACAATCAAGTCATAATTATAGAAATTGAGTTGCACCAAATTAAATTATAGGGACTAAATTATAATTTAGTTAAAATTATAAGGATCAAAAGATTAATTTTTTCTTTATAAATTAAAGGTCATTTTTTAAAATAAAATAACTTTTCTATTTTATCCTAGTTAAAATACTAACGTGGACCACGTAACTTTAACTGATTTATTGTAACCAACAAATAGCAGCGGGCTAGTTAAATTTGTCATAAATAAAAAAAAATCAACTTTTTTTTTTCGATGCATAAAAAAAAAAATCAACTTTACCGCATAGAAAATAAGGTTTTGAAGGATGGGGGGAAAATACAAATAGCCCCATGCAAACATGATGTACAGGGTAAAAATTAATAAATAATCATTAATTATAACATAATTTATTTATGAATTATGTCTTTATTCTAAAAGCTAATTATACTGTGAATTGAAATAAGTGAGTGTTTGGGTGACCCTAAATTATAATTTTAGAAGTTGTTTTTTGTGAGTCAAAATAATTTTTTTATATATTACCTTTTAAATAGTAAAAAATATTCTTAGAACTAATTCAATCTGGCAATTAAATTTAGTCTTATATTCAGGTGGCGTTTGGGGTAACCCCAAACTTAGTTTTAAAAATCATTGTCTATAATTTAAGATAAAACTCATCTAATACTCTCATCTCAAAACTAATACAAGTATTTAGTATTAAATGAGATGATGATGATTGATGTGACTTTAATAACACGCCCATTGAATTGAAAGAAATTTATGTTATTCCATTAGAATATGGTTGATCATCACTTTCACTGGTCAAACAAAAATTTAATAAAATTCAATTGTATTTTTCATGTCAGAATTTTTGGAATGAGTTTGGTCTTTTTCCTTTTCGGACTCTTGTCCTCTAAATCCACTCCCCCCGCCCCCTTTATACTTTATTTTATCTTAATTATAATTATAAAAGTTCTTAACGTTTTTAGAGAATCTTAAGATAATTATAAATAAAATAATTATATTTCTTTCAAGTATTAAAATTTATCATTTTTCTTTAAATTATATTGTTTAACTTATGAACTAATATATAATATGATTAAGTAATGTTACTAGCTTTCTTAAAATTTTTTTTAAATTTTTTTAAAAAAAGTTAACAGGCCCTTATAATTAGAATCAAAGAGAGGACTAAAGTTACGCGGTTTTGATGTAAATAGAAGGCGTTTTATATTTTTTTAAAAAAAAATAATATTTAGGGCTTTAAAATATTATTTTTAAGGGTTAAAGTATACTTTGGATCTCTTAAGTTTAGTTGAAGTATTCTTTTAATCCCTTAACTTTAAAAGTGAGTTTATAATCTTTTTAAGTTAACGTCGTTAACTTTACAAACGAAAAATGCTGACCCAACAAAGTTAAAATGCTGACATAATTTGAGTGAATGCTTTAATTTTGACAACAACTTAAAGATTAATTAGGTTTTTAATTATTTTTCTATTGACATATAATTTAAATACAAGAATATATCATTATTTTAACTTTATTCAGTATTTTCTATCCTTAAAAGACTAAAAAGATATTTTTTAAAGTTAAAAGACTAAAAGAGAATCTGGATTAAACTTAAAGGATTAAATATATACTTTAGTCCTTTTTAAAATAGCACTCAGTATTCTAAAATAATTTTATATGTTAAAAAAATTTTATGTATACTATAAAATAATTTAAGGAGCGCCCAACATCTAATAATATGTACACTGAACTATATTTTATCAAGATTTTGTATCTTACCATTATTTTTTTAAAAAAAAAAGATTATGTATCTTACAATTATTTTTATCACATCCAGCACTTTAAATTATTTTTCTACTTACAACGAGAAGCTTCTAAAATATTTCTTAGTAATAATGAGTGCTATAAATTAAAAATATTGTGTATTAAATGCTAAAATTTGTTGATAAAAAATAGTTCAATATATATATTATCAGATACTAAATGCTTATAAAAATTGTTTTAGCACACAAAATTATTTTAAAATATTATATTCTATTTAAAAAAATATTTTAAGGCCCTAAATCTTTTAAAAAAAAAAACATAGGGGAACCCCTCTTATTTACACAAAAATGATATAGCTTTGATCCAATAGAAGTGCGAGAGAGGGGATTTGTAAGGGAGAGGATTCAGTTCCGTTTTTTTTTTAAGTTCTTCATACAATATAGATAATTGAATTGTGGATTATTAAGTTGGTTAAAGTTGTATTGGATAAAAAAGCAACTTTTTACCCATCATCGTGCGTTCAACTGGCGAGAGGTTGGACAAGCTCACAAATGGAGTGGTGTTCGATCCCTGGGAAAATCGCTTAGTTGTGGTTTCAGTTGCAGCGCTTGGGGAGGTATTCTAGCTCCAGGGTGCATAGGTTAACGCCTAAAGATATTGACAGCTCGTCCTGCCCCACATTGGTATCACCTAAAAGGAATGGAGATTCTACCCTGCCCTTAGATCATGGATGAGCCCAACCCCCTTTCAAAAATTTATGTAAAAAAAAAAAGCAACTTTTTTTTTTAGTGTGAGGGAGAAAGAATGAGTGAAACGAATAGATAAGAGACTTGCGTAATTAATTGAGATAAAAATAAAGAAACACATTAAATTGTTCAATTAGTATAAATCATATAGATAAAAAAAAGAAGGAAACCAATTCAAAAAATGTTCTTTTTTTAAAAAAAAATTAGGTAACAGCGTATTGTGTGAATCGAGCCCCAAACTTTGTCCCATAAAGGGTACATTTTACACCGTTAGATCCAAAAGTCGTGGGTAATTCAAAATATGTTAAGCTACTTCATCAAACATGTCACAATGCTTTTATATTAGAAGTGAATTTTAACTAATTTTTACATATCAAATAATGAGAGTTAAATCATTGTATATGCCTTAATTGATAATTTTCTCCAACTTTCGGCTTATTAAAATTTTATTTCTCCCTCTACATTTATAAATCATATTCACCTTTGTCTTCTCCTACTCTTTTTCTAATGAGAGTTAAGTAAGGTAAAATTAAAAAATAGTAGTATAGATAATTAAATAAACTTATACATATAACAAAAAATGTCTCCTGCAGTAGACTTATAATAAAGACCGTAGTGGTATTCAACATTATACCAGGTGAGTTTCAAATTTAGGTCATTTTTGAGTTTTGACTAAAACATGCATACATGTAATGCCAATTTAAAGTATTACACTATTAATATATGAGCATATCTGGAGAAAAAAAATGTTTGACATTCCTTAAAACGATTAAATGACTTTTAAAAACAACCAATTTTTATTTTTTTTTACAGACGAATACCCTATAACGCCATTAGTATCATAATGTCATGACAATTCTCTTATGGGTGGAAAGTCGCAAGTTAAATCCCACTGGTAATCTTTTTTGTTTTTAATGGAACATGGCCCCCACTTGTAATCTTTTATATTTAACGTTTACCACTTTAAGACTAAAAAGAATCAAGCCCTTGGTAATGAGGATTAAAAAATCATTTGTGTGTTTTACACGATGAATTGTTTTACATATTTACTTCCTAAAATTACACTTAAAGTAAGCTAAACCAATAAACCCCAATTCAAATCATTATACTCCCATCTGTATTTAGTATTTAATATATTTAGAGAGTTGACTTATATTATAAGTTTAAGAAATAATTTTTTTTCTAATTTATTACTAGCAATACTTCATCGACGATAATTAAAGAAGGGAGGGAATGAGCAAATTAAAGAATATGATTAGTGTTATTTTTAAAAAAAGCATGTCATATTAAATAATTCAACTAACTTTTTTAATTCAATTAAATTAATAAATGTGTGTTAGGATTAAAGTATAAAAATAATCTTTAACTTTTATCAAAAGTGAAATGGCACCGGTAACCTTTCAAAATTATGGTAAAATCGTTAAATTCCACTAACTTATGATATTACAGTATAAAAGTATTGAAATACTACAACTTAATGAAAAGCCGTACAATGTGGTGATTTTTCATTTCATTTCATTTCCTCCAACAGTTGCTTTCACTACCACCCCAAAACACACACACACACAACCCAAACAAAATAACCATAAACTACAATTCCAAAAAATTATTACTAGAAAAGTAAAAACAAAAAAAGAGAGAGAGAAAGAGAGAGAAGTAATAAGAATTTGTTTGTTATAATCATTGCATGTTTACCATCAACAATCCAAACTTCTTATTAGTACCATTATTAGAAAAATTCAGAATCTATGTTATAAATTGTAAGAAAAAATTGCACCAGGTTCATAATAATAATTTAAAATGAAAATGTGAAAAATGCTAGCAGCCAGAATATGGCTTGGGGTGAGGGGTTTCTTATTGGGGTATTTCAGTACTTTCATATTGTAATATATAGTAGTTAATTGGGTTTAACAGTTCATTCCCAATTTTAAAAATTTATAGTTACTTTTATTCTTAAAAATAATTTATTTTTAATATTACACTTTTAATAAAAAAAATTAAAAGTTAATATAGCACATTAACCTTATATCGTAAATTACTTTTATTTTTAATTATAAAATTCAATTAAATCTTTTTAAGAGATTAAAGAAGTTAAATAAATTATTTAATCAAATTATATATAGTGTATTATTATATTATATATAAATTTATAAGTTCGATAAAATAATTTTAAAAAAATAATAAATTTAAATATTTTAAAATAATATAATTAATTTTTTAACTTCTCTAAAAAAATTAATTAAATTTTATATTTAATATCAAAATTAATACGAAGGATAGGAGGTTGGAGCGAGTATAGAACAAATGTGTTTTTTCAATCTAAAAAAAATTCAATATAAAAAAAAAACAAATGTGTTTCCAAAATCTCATCATCCGTAAACGAATATTCCGACTTTAGAAGTTGTGTTTGAAACGCAACTGCCGTTCGGGCAAAGGTGGGGACCATGTTTCTGCACTATCCAATCAGATGACAAAATTGACTTTTAATACAGTAATAAGTAATTTAAATTTATTTATCAGAAATGATTTATGGTTAGATTGGGATTAAAAAAAACAGAGAGAATTGACTTTCTTTTAATAAGTTAGTTGGAAGCAACTTGCTCCTTTAATCCTGTATATAAAATACTTTTAACATTTTTCACACAGATCAAGGTAAATTTTAAATCTCATTAATTCTATCATACAATTCAACAATTTTCCAATTCTACCATAATTTAATATACATAATACCAAATAAAAATAAAATCAACAAAATAATAAGTGAAGAATAAAATTAGATATTCACATAAAACTCTGATGAGGTGCCTCTCTACTTTATATATAAGATTAGAGAAGTATTTACTTTTATTTAAAAGTCCAGGGACTTGTGTAAACCATTCAAACACCAACTTAACTTTATAAGTCAAAGCTACTTTAAGTGTGTGTTTAGATTAACTTTTTTATAATAATTTTTAAAGTATAATAGCTTTTTAAGAATAACTTATGTGAAAAAAGTGATTTTGATAAAATGATAGCGTTTAGATAAATATTGTCATGATAACTTTTTTATAGTCAAATGATTAAAAAGACCATTAACTTTTTTAATAACTCCATAAAGAAAAAAGAAGGAGAATGAGAGAGAGAAATGAGAAAAAAGGAAAAAGATAAGAGAGAAAAGAACAAAAGTTTTAAAAAAAAGTAGTTTTTTTTCCCAAAAAACCTAGCTTTTAGACCCACAAATTTAAGTTTGGCCAAAACTTAAGTATGTAATAACTATTGATTGTTTGCCTAACTTACTTTTTGAAACTTAGATTTTTATCAAAACCTAAGTTTCAAAATTCAATCCAAAAACTTTAGTAACTTTTAGCTTCATCCAAACACTGCATAACATGATTTGATCCCTCCTCTGTTTCTTACACATAATTCATTTTCTTATTAGTTTTTGTCATATCCCTATAATTTTATTATTGAGTTCTCGTAATTTTTCATTTATGAGTATTGATACAAATGAGTTTGTATCTGGTGACGGTGACTGTGAGATCATTGATAATGATTCTAATATAACCCCATATCACATGGATTAAAATTACCACAACATTAAGAGTTTAATATGAAGAATAAAAAGACCTATCAATCATTTATATCAAAAGCGTTTTCAAGATCAAGATTATGAAATACAAGAAAATGAATCCCATTTAAATTCCCACAGATTCTAAGCATACATATAAAATGCACTCATAAAATACAAGAAAATGAATAAAATAGAGTTTTGTTTAAGTTTATTCACTAAAAAAGTAAATAACTTAATAAGAAACAGGACATATGTGAACGTAAAAGATGTTTTAAAACAGTTGACAAAAAAAAAAAAGATGTTTTAAAACTCTAAATTGTTTAAAAAGAGAGGAAAAAAGTGGAAGCGTAGTTTGTGAACGTATAACATTTTTCTTTTGTTTTTTTAGTCCAACTTGACAAGATGAGCTTCTTGTCGTGGGTCAGTGGCTGACGAATAATAATAGCTAGATGTGAACCAAAAAAGGATGGGTGAAGCTTGAGGGGGCTTTGCTAGGGTTTAGACCCTTCCCACAATTGGAGGGATCTTTTTATAGGAGAGTCGATGCATCTGACATCATTCTTCTAATGTCAGTCAGACGTGTATGAGTGGTTCGTTTGGGCGTGTGTGTGTGTGTTTGTGATTTCATGGTATAGGGTAAGCCGATGGGTGAATTTTAAATATAAGGATGGTGGTTTGGGTATGGGAAGAAGTCGTGGAAGAGCAGAGGCTACTGGTGGAAGAAGCAGTAGACCTTCAGCAAGAATTGGAAGTTGGATATGGAGATCCTGCCGATGTTGCAAACTCAAAATTGATATAGATTCATTGCTCCCAAATTCCAAGATGTGAAGGATTGATTCATTGGAGATAAAGCATAGCTTCAGAAAATAGAGGAGTTGATCAATGGTCATGGGTGCGATTTCTTTGAAAGGCAGTCGATACGGCTATAATCGAAAGGTTGCAGTAGATCTCGATGGGTTCCTCCATGATACCTAAATCGGGAGTACAATCCACAAGTGCGATTACTGCAAGCTGCAACTAACCATGTGGAAGACATGGATGAAGTGCTTAAAACAGAGATGATGCGCATCGACGAGCAAGGGAGATGGAGCCAACTGTTTTCCATTTGATGGCTTCTTTGTGTGGAAAAATTAAGGATGATTTGCGATTGATTCCTCCTTAGTATGATCAGCTTAGTTTGATAGGAAGTATTGATAGTGATTTGTGTAAGGTTGACGGAATTCCATTGGTCCAAGCTGATTACAATGAGTTAATATGTCTAGTAGAAAATTGATTGGTGCTAGTGAACTGTATTGATCTTGGCAAGCTATGCAGTGTGGATGCTGTCAATGGATATCAAGATGTTATTCAGCTATGGAAATGTTTCTCTTCTTAGCTAGAAGAGATCGTGCTCGTAAGATTGGGTGTCAAAACCTTCATCTCTATTTTACTTCTTTCCTGGCGTTCTTCATTGAACATACTAGAAGGATCTTGTTCCTATTTTTTGGTTGTATGGTGGTTGATGTTTTACTCAAGATTTTTCTAGGTGATCTCATTATAGTGTTGTTATAATCAAAGGTTGTCTGAACTTGAAATTTTTTTTTATCAATAGAATTTGATGGCTTGATGCCAAAAAAAAAAATTATAATAATAGCTAGATAATAATTTATGAATGTTAAAAAAATAATTAAGTTAATTATTTGTAATAAATATATATTGATTTTTCTAAAAATATAAGTTTAAGAGATAAAGTGAAGTACACTCTTATATTTAGAACTAAAATTAAACTTATTCTATGGTCTTAATTAAATTACTTTAAAATTTTTATGTTTATTGTATTTTTTAAAAATTATTTTACCTAATTTATAAATTAATATATAATCTAATGATATATAGCATATAATACTATTAAATAATTAATTTAATTTCTTTAATTTTTTAAAAAAGTCAAATCCATTTTATATTTAGCATAGGGTGAAATAACCGACAAAAAGTCTATAGTAAACTAGTAATTAGCTTACGCGTTTTTAGTAAAAACATTGTTGCTTTCAGTTTTTTTTTTTTTGACCTGAAGCTTTCGCTTGAAAATATATATATTTGATGTGTTTTGATTTTGATGTTACACACGCACATATGTGAATATACGTGTGGATAAAAAAAATATTATAACTAATAGAAGTTGGCATAAATGGATAGACATTTACATCATACCTATATGTTCATGTGTTTGATTCTAAAGAATAGAAGGTATAGAAAATTTTTGTTGGGAGCTCTCTCTCTTGAGGCACTTCAAAGAGGTGGTTACTTTTCAAGCCAATTCAATTAGCGGTGTTTGGACTAGTTGGTTCGTAGGCTCACTAGATCTGAAAGCTTAAATTACGATTAGATGTCAGTATTTGATGGGTTCGTGGACCAAGGTCCATCATTAAAAAAAAATATTATAACAAATAGCAGCTTGAGCTCTCACTTACCCCAACAAAAAAGATGCCCCACTTTCCATATACTAACCGCTTTATACTTATTGCAACCTTTTTTTAAAAAATTGCCCAAAAAAAAATCTACAAGTAGTCAGCTCTATTAGCAGTTAATAAATCTGATTCAAGGGGGAGGTGCGCTTATGATAGGAATCTCGTTATTTTGAAGTAATTATTGTGACTACATATCTAAAGTTTAAATATAAAACTACTAATTATATTTAGGCAAACACATACACATCATAAAATAATCACAAAAATTTTACGATTTTATTTCACAAACTAAAAACAGGCGAGTGAATCTTACCTTACATGGCACCCACCTCTTCCATTGAGGGAGAGGCCTCAAGCCCAAGGTAGTGTATAAACACTATAACATTTGTGTTTTGTGATATACTCATTCATTATTTTCAACAATATATGTGTTTTATGTATACTAATATATGTGTTCTATAAAAAAAACATAGAATAAAAATGTAGTGATCATTAGTAGTAATGATTCAGAGACCCCATAAACCTTACAATCAATTACCCAATAAGAACCTAGCTCCTTTTAACATTCTGTCTTTTATGACTTGTTTGGATTCTTTTTGCCTAAAACAACCATTATATTTTTATAAGATATTTATTACATTTTTATGATAATTTTTTTGCCAAATTATATTTTTATAAGAACGAATTTATAATTAGTTAGAATACATTATTCACGCGTCTATAATCCGGGTCACAATTATTTTTATCACAATTATTTTTATCATATGTTTTTATCAAATTTTAAATATTACTCTACCTGATCATAAATATAAGATAAAGTTGATTTTTTAATAAATACTAAAAGAGTTAATTAAACTACATTAGAGTATTATATTTTATATCATTTCCTTAAACTTACTTTCTTAACTTATAAACTAATTTATAATATAATAATATACAACATATGATTTTTTTTGCCTACAATACATAACATATAATATCATTATATAACTTGTTTAATTTCCTTATAGCTCGTTTGGTTTTGCCTCATTGCATGCCTACAATGATAATCATAATTGCATTATCAATAGGGGAGTGTTTGGTTGTTCTTTAGTATAATAATAGAGTTTACCATGGTAGTAATGATGACAAAAAAATTGGTAATCCTTATTCATACCTCTCTCATGAATCCTCAATACTATCTCATTGCATAGTTCAAAAAGTCCAATTTACCTTTTAATCTCATATATCTTTATTTCACCTGTTTCATGTCTCCTACCATACCACGTCGCAACCACCACAACCACTACTTCCCTTTCTTTCACTTCATCGCCTCTTTTACCATGGTTGTTGCCGCCGCCACTTCCTCCTCCTCCTTTATTGCTATCGCAATCACCGCCACCCATCCTCCACCTCCATTGTCCCCCATCATTGCCACCTCCTTCATTATTGTTGTCGTCACCACTACCTCCTCTTTCACCGCCTTCTCTACCACCCTGCCCCACCACTGCTACAACCTCTTCCTTCTCTACTATCACAGCCGCCACCATCACCGTTATTGCTGCCACTATCTTTACCGTCACTTCTAACGTTACTGCTACATCTTCCTTTTCCATCGCCGTCACCGTCACCTGCTCCTCATCCACAATTTCCATCAGCACATATTCCTCCTCTACCACCATCATTTTGCCACCTCCACCGTTGCCACCACTACTTGTTTCTCCTCCACTGTCATCTTCATCACCTCCATTGTTGTTGCCATTACCCTCTCCCCCTATATCACCCTCTTCGTCCTCTCTACCATTTTCTCCCTATTACTACCTTTTCCTCCTCCATCGTTGTCATCGCCACCACTACATCATCCTCCTCCATCACCATCGCCACCACCCTCGTCATTAACTACCTCTGATGCCATCTACACTACTCTTTGTTCACTGCCAACACCACAAACTTTCTCCTTAACACACCCCTTGCGCTACCGTCATCGCCCCTACCTCCTCCTCCTCTACCATCATCATTTTCACCCTCGCTACTACCACCTTCCTCCTCCTTCATCATTATTACTATCATTGCCATCGTACAATGACTCTTAACTATTTTTATACAAATATTATATTAATGGTAAAATAAACTTTGTGTGATATATTAATGTTAAAGAATTATTAAAAAAACTCAATGCACCTTGGTCAAAAATATAACCAAACACTTGCTATATAATTAATATTGTATCGTATTACCATTGCATCACACTGCAGGGTGTAATGAGTTTAAACCAAACGGGCCCTTCATCTCTTAAGAAAAAGTCACATCTGTTTTATATTTAAGATTGGAGGGAGTAGTTCTGTTGTTGGCCTATATAATAGGGTTAAGGGAGTATTTGCGAAGTCTTAATGTTGCCACGGAAATTTAAAAAAGTAGCAATTTCGCCCCTAAGTTAACAACCTTAACGTTTGACTGTCAGTTGACCTATTATATTGATGTGTCTTATCTACATTGTAGAGGGGGCCTATGTGCAACCATTTGATGAATTAAAAAAGGGCGAAAGTGTAAAAATATCCATCTACATATCCTAAAAGTGGTCTAGCACCATATACAATTCTTAGGTACAAAAATACACATGAACATTTAAAAATGGGGCAAAAATGCTAGCGCCATTAATTAATGCTAACGTCCATTTTGTGGGTCCTACTTTAATAATTTTTTAATAACATTTTGAGGATACAGGTGCAAAAATATCTATCTACAAATCCCACAGGTGGGTCTGGCGCCATTTAGAATCCTTAGGTGCAAAAATATCTATGATCATTATTAAAAATATGGGACAAAATTTTCATCTATGTTAATTAAGGCAAACATTTCTAAATTTATACTTTGTGGGCCTTACTTTAATAATTATCTAAAAAAATCCCACCCTCTCTCTCTCCTACACCCCTCTTCCTCACACATTTTTCTCTCTCCACCCCCTCCAAATCATATCCATACCTACACATCGATATTGAGTCTCTTCGGCTACTCACATTGTCACCACCTTTGTGCTACCCACTCCTTTGATTAATGAAACCAAAAAATTAACAAATGTTTGTCTTCATTAGCGGAGTTTGCATTTTTGTCCCATTTGATTACAAGTATTTTTACACCATATTGGAAGTTAGAGAATTATTGAAGTGGGGTCTACAAAACTAGAAATTAATGAATGTTTGGCTTCATTAGCGAAGCTAGTATTTTTGTCCTCATAACATTGTATATGGGGTTTTTTTGCTTTTGCACCTCACATCCCTCTAAACCAATTATTTTTGCGTCCGGTTAGAAATAAAAAAAATGTTTAACATGGGGCCTACAAAACAATAAATTAAATCATGTCTGTATTCATTAAAGGAGCTAACATTTTTGTCCTAATTCTTTTAATAATGATCATAGGTATTTTTGCACCCCAAGGATTCTAAATGATGCCAGACACACCTGTGGCATTTGTAGATGGGTATTTTTACACCTGTACCCTCAAAATATTATAAAAAAATTATTAAAGTAAGGCTCACAAATGGACATTGGCATTAATAAATGGCGCTGGCATTTTTGCGCCATTTTTAAATGTTCATGGATATTCTTGCTCCAAGGATTATATATGGTGCCCCTTTGCCCATTAAAAAATTAAAATTAAAAAACACAATTACCCAAATCACCATATTTTATCTAGGGAAAAAAATCCTTCCCTGGCCCTTCATCTATCACCACATCAATTACCCAAATCACCATTTTTCAATCTGAAAAAAAAAAGAAAGAAAAATCATCCTCCCTCCTGGCCCCCTTTCATCTTTCACCTCCCTACTCCATTGATGGAGAGGCGTATAACTTTCTTCCAAGAATGAATTATGCCCAAAATATACAACTAACAAAATCCAATCAGATCTAAATCAATATTTTTTGGCAACAAATATATATTTCATTCTGAAAACTTTCAAACCTTTTTTTTTTATAGAAAATTTTTGGAAAGGGGTTGGACTCACCTATGATCTAAGGGTAGGACGAAATCTCCATTCCTCCTAGGTGCTAGATATCAATTACCCTCACGCGTTAACCTAAGCACCCTAAAGCTGGGATGCCTCCCCAAGCGCCGTGACTAGAACCGCAACTAAATGGTTTTTCTAAATATCGAATACCACTTCATTTATGAGCGTGTCCAACCCCCTAGCCAATTGAACCCACATATGATGGGTAACTTTCAAACCTTTACATACGTTATGTAGAACATTATTGACTAAAAAGATGAAAAACAATCATATCGTAATAAAAACCATGAAAGGAAATTCTTTATGATTTCTAAGCATATTCCAATTATGAAATCTAAATCCATAGATACAATCAACCATCCAATATAAATCATTAAAATTTCTCAATCCGAATAAAATTTGTCGATGTGTCTAATATCTCGAACGACCTACAAATTGATTTGAGGATGAAGTTTAGATTTCCCCCATCAAGGACACCCACAAACAAATTGATAAGTTCCCCAAAATTTTCTTTTCACCACCCTTCCTTCTAGACAAACTTGAGAGAAATGAGCGCATAAGTGAAGAGCTCCAGAATGAGAAAGAAAAGCTCAGATTTGCAAAGCCAATGGAAGCATCTTCCATAACCCCCACCCACAGTCATTGTCGCTTGTAAGAATGAGAAAGTGAACAGCGCTGCTAGAGGAAGATCTCGGTCATGAAGGGAGAACATGGTAATAGAGGGAGATTGGAAGTTAAAGAAGCTGAAGGGGTCATGTTTTGTTCAAACATGCAGACGTTGGGGGTATTTATATTTGTAGAAATAGCTAGAAGAGGAAGAGAGAGTGATGTGGCAATAGTAGAGAGGAAGGCAACGATGGAGTTGAAGAAGCTACAACCATGGAGGATTGGGATGAAGGTATAGAGGAGGA
The DNA here is from genome assembly GCA_037177275.1 of Acacia concinna. Lineage (NCBI taxonomy): Eukaryota > Viridiplantae > Streptophyta > Magnoliopsida > Fabales > Fabaceae > Acacia > Acacia concinna. The sequence goes on along the minus strand of JBAGKO010134803.1, from coordinate 1,417 downwards.
AGAAGGTTAGGGGTAAAGGGTGCTTTGGTATTATAACAAGGCGAAATAATGAGGTGGAAATGTGTTGGATTATTGAGTGTTAAACGAGAGTGTCACGGGGGGTTTTTAGTTAAACAAAACGGTCAAATTTAACATCTATTAACTCAAGGGTAAGATTGTTGCGTTTTTAAACTTCTAGGGTAATATTGAAACTAAAAAAACTTTCAGGTCAACATTGAAATTTCACAAATACTTCCAAAATGAATTTGCACTTTAACCCTAACAATTATTGCAATTATGCTCAGGAAAAAGAGTACCCTCTACCAATGAAAATTTAGGAATGCAATGGAGAATTTTTTTTTCAGTAATAAGCACAAAATTCTAGAACTATAGACAAAATTTCATAATTTATTTTTGCCAATAATAAGCATATATGCCAATTAGAATGTAGCAAGTTGTAAAGTAAGATCATAAATGGTAGAGCAGCACCATATAAGGCCAAATTTATCAATCACGATGTAGCAAGTGTCCAAGAAAAAGAACTGCACAATAACTCAAAAACAACACTAATAACCCAAGTATACACAATAGAAAGCTAAATCGGATTTCCACATTAGAATCGAATAATGTCAACTATACAACCAGAGAAATGATTCTAATCCATTATTAAGGGAAAAAGTTTCAAAATTGTTAGTGATTTGAAGCTAATTGGTAGGGCAATTGTAGTAGTCTTCGATGATTATTGCTAAAGCAGTCAATTAAACTAGGTCCTAACAAATTATGTAGTTTGAGGTCAACCTAGGTCATTCTCTTAAAGAGAAATATGCAGGTTTCTTTAGAGTTGAGTTTATATATGAGAAAAGATACAAATTTATGGACCTAAAGACACTATTATTTAAATACAATTAAACTAATTAGATGAAATATGTGATGACTCAAAAAGCTAATGAGAATGCAATTTTTGGGGGGATTTTGGTTTTTTTTTTATGAAAAGAGTAAATGAAAATATAAAATAAAAATATTAATTAAAACGAGATTCAATTCAACTATGGTGAAGGGAACAACTTAGAATTGACATGGAGTTAACTTTCTTCGCCTAAATTAATTAATTAGACAAAAGGGAGATTTAAAATGGCTGGAATTAACATAATTTAATTATCTAATTGAAACATGGGAAACCCTCAAGTTCATAACAATTAATCTATTAGAGAATTTATAACAGACTAAGAGCTAGTTAATCAAACCCATTAAAACCAATCATAAATATTCTCAAATTAATTTTAGAATTCATGTCTACAATTGTCTAATTAAACAAATAAACAATTATCCAGCTCAATCAAACAATCAAGAGAATAAACTCAATTGACAATTAAATTAATAATGAAAACTCAATTAATAACTCAAATGAAATTTAAATGTTTACAAACAAAAACTCTAT